>JABCKM010029982.1:0-10081 GCA_018221805.1 Rugosomyces carneus | reverse complement strand
ATTTGGTTGCCTTCCTGCATCAGCAGTTCACTTGCAAACACATCTGTTACCCTCTAGAAGCAAAAGACTCCTATGTCCGCCTCTTCTAGAAGACATTTTCTAGCATTGTCCCCCTCTTACTCGCCTTGCTGGTTTTACCACAGGTGACATTAAACATATTTGGAGTGAGTGAGTGTGTGTGGTGTTGGTGTTTTTCAGTCGGTCCCTTAGGCTTGTCCTTGCAGTGTCGATTTAGGTGCTTTCACTCAGTCCCCTAAAGCCACCGTCTTAACGTGGAACGCGAAGAACCTCATCTCATTCTACAAATTCTTCTAGCTCTTTGGGCTCATCAATTGCAACTATAGTACCTAGGACTTCACCTGTTGCCCAGGCTCAAACTCGAAGGATCTTCCCTATTGCTTGCAGCATAGTTAGTGAACCATACCATCCTTTGCATAGAAGGTAAGTTACATATCTGCATGAAACACGCCATGGCATTACATCCATCATCACAGCAGGATGCATTCAGGCCAAAATCGCCATCTGCCTGTTGACTCAACTGAGTAGCAGGCGGTGCATCCAGCGTCCATGCAGCTAGGATGGCAAGAAGACCAACACAGCCAAAACGAGTTGCATTCAGAATATGACCGACTCACTGCTTTACCCATTATTGGTGGATACTCCCGCAAATCTGGAGCGTCCAGCAGTGATTCAGCCATCTCTCACACCGAGGATTACCAGCAACTTGACACTCACTTCAACAACACATAAGGTGGAGATACATATATGACAGTCAGCAAGAAACCTACCCATGAGATGTACATGTGGCTGACTAGACGCAGTATAGGAACCCGATGGATCCTGGGACCTATTGGGGTCATGAAATCTCAGATAGCTCACTTAATGAAAATGGCACGGTGAGGATTTATCACATTTCTATCAAATCAGGGATCTTACTATGTAAAGTTTTCTGGACCAGATGCAGACTGAGGCAAATCAACAAAGGGAAGATGACAGGCTCCATATATGTACACAAATTGCATCATTGAAATATACTCCCCCATTCCTGACAAATCCCAGGTCCGCAGCAATGGGGACGATGATACATCTGATACAGGGCAGAATGATGTATGTAATCAGAACATCGAGAAACACCCTCCAATTGACATTTATCAGAGTCAGACTGGCCATGGAGGTCATAAATCTACCACCCAGGATATGCTTGAGGTATGCAAAGGACAGCTCTCTAAGTTGATGCACGGCTAACAGTTCCCTAGTGGATGGATGAAAAATTTGTCAAATTCCAACAGGATTTGCATGTTTTAATTACAGAAATCAGGGATGGCTTCAAACACCTCAAGTCAAACAGGCTGGATGACCCCATAATAGGCCAGCCACGTCAACGGAACAGGGCAGGATGGCTTTCTATCTTTGCAAAGCGTTGCTCAACCAGTGATACAAGACTAGCTATAAGTCACTCAAATCTAGTGTTCAAATTATCAACCGTAGTGCTTGTTTAGAAAGAAATCCAAGATCATGTATGAACACTTGTCAGAGAAGAGCAGCTAATGCAACCGTTAGTGACCCAGGAGGAAGAAGACAAGCTTGCAACAACGATTGGTTGAAACGGCATTGCTCTGTATCTGCCTGTAATGGTGGATACTTTTAGAATTCATCTAACAGGTACACTGCGAGGCCCCTGGAACAAGTCAGCCACTCAGGTCTTCTGTGCTAGCTTTCACAAAGCAAAAGGCCTGCAGCCAATGCCCAAGTTGGAAGAGGAAATAATGAAAATGTTCTTCACTCATCCCAAGTTGCTTAAATATGTGTATGATTTGAGTCGGCTGCTCACTAAACAGTATGAAATGAAACAAGCAAAGAGACAGTATGTGAGATGAAGGGCTGTAAGTTAGTTGTTCTGACATGTGCTCCTTGCTGAAACATTTTTTCAAGTTGTTGGAACGGCAGCTCAAAGCTGCTACTGCACAACCAGACCTAGCGCACCACACAAACATGATCCAGCAACTGGGTATCAACGGGATGTCCAGCGACAAATCTGACAATGATGATGTCATACTGGGTGATCTTCGCTTTAGGTTAAGATGCCCAACTTTTCACGTCCGCACTCCTTGCTGGAGAGCAACAGATATCACAGATTGGTTACGCATTTTCGATATTGTACAAATTAAGTTGCGGCAAGCTCGCAGTGCCAGCAGAGGGGAATTTACCCACCAATGCATCTACAACCGTAATGACATTTGTTTCAGCCACAGGGACAGGTTTGTGCCAGGGCTGCCACAATTCACGTACAACCCAGGCTGGCTCGAGAGACATCTCAATCAAGTCCGGCCTTCCAACGAGATTTATGTATTTCATCATGAAAATTTATTACATCTGTTTGTCCTCCTTCTGGGACATTCCTTTCATCACTAACCATACCCAGAAACATTGCAGGTGACCAAACAACCACAGGGCAATGACAGTTGCGCTGAGATGACTGACTTGTAGAATGGTGAACTGCTAGGTGGCAAGCTTAGCTCTAAGTATACATATCATGCAGTTTCATTTGTGAATAAATTTCAATTCATACCACCCAACCATTATGATAATTTACACTTGATCAAGTTAGTGCCCACAAGCCTGTGTTTAAGCAAGTTCACCATTAATTAGCTGTAAGTCATATAGTTTCATTGTACTCTAGATCTAGATTTATTGGGATGGCACAATATTAATCTGTTGAATTCCATTGCCAATTTCAGAATTCTTCACAGTTTTCTGAAGGTCATCTCTCTGGGGACGTAGAATCTCTGCTGCTGCCCAGTGGTTTCCACGAACCTGACAACAGTTTGAGCCAAGATCTACTATGTGGCTGTCAATAGCTTACCTTTTTACAGTGTAATTGGCGAGCGCCGCGTCCCCCCCTGATAGGTTTATGAAGGGTTTTTGCCCCCCCCCCCCCTTTTTTTGCATATAGCAATATCACCTTGCCAAACGAGTCGCATACGCCCCACTGTCTTGTTGAGCTGTAGTTGTTTGTGATTTTTGATGAAAAGGTGCAGGCGAGTCGAGATTCCATTATTGATTATGGTTATGACACAGTCGTGTATGTAACGTTGGACATTCTTTTGTCCAAAAACAATGTCAAACTAAGGTACTTGCTCTTGAGAGTTGCTTTGCACAAGGATGGTCCTCTGAACAGGGCGGTGACCATCCGCAGGGTAGAAGCAATAATGCAATTTCATCACAGTATCTTTCTTCCAAGTGAGTCTGTGGCTTCAAAAAATTGACAGACACTGACCTTTGATGTCACTTTAGAAGATTTCATGGCAGAAACCATACTTAACAAGGGAGTGTACATGTATCAGATATGGGTAAGGTGTATTTAAAGTAAAAAGGCTTGTTCTTCTTACTGTAGGCCAGCTCCATCGAACTTTGCACATGGACACGTGTGAACTTGTGGGAGCTTGATAAACGTGGCGCCTTGGTTTCTCTAATTTAATCAATCGTATTTGAGATGTACTTGGTACGATACCTATGCACGTAGGGACCCCAGATCTATGTTTGAGGCTGCTTAAAAAATAAAAGGAATAGCCACGAGTTGCACAATCATGCGAACATACATGGCAGGATACAACCTGAGTCATGGCTATGGCCATGGATTGGATCTATAGACGCTCATGTTGATATGCCCATGATTGGGAGGTTTCATGAGATTGAGCTAGAATCCTCTTCATGAGTCTCTAGTATGTACACTTGTGCATGCGTGCAATTGTGCATTGTGCACCATCTATCCCCTAAAATGAGAAGTAATTCTAGATAGAACGACAGCCATAGCAAGGTGGTGGAATGGCGGAACCAGACTAGCACTTGGGCATGCTTACCTGACGAAGCTGTGCCAAGGTCTAGTCTTACTTTCTTTCATTCAGTCAATCGCAAGTCAGTTAAGCACATGTTTGTGTTGCAACTCAGTTCCTACTAGTACTATAAGTGCTGTAGTAACTATAATATTTCTACTTATGTGTATACACACTGTACATGTGCGTACAATTGTAAGAGAAAGTGTGAGAAAGTGGACTTGGAGCTAACTATATCAATCAAATCTGAGGGTGCTTGGGTAGACCAGCAGTACAGCAAGCCTGCCGGTACATGGTGCTGTGCCGGTTAACCCAAGCACCCTGACATTTGGCCAACTTAGTCAACTCCAAGTCCGCTTTCTCACACTTTCCTTCTTGTTTCACTATGTATATGCAGGCCTCACCAGTTATATGAGCGCTAGCATACATGTATTCAGTATAATCTACAAAGCTAAACGTTGCTATTATAATGTAAATAATCTATTCAAACATTGAGATTTATAAGGGTGACTGACAAGATCTAGAGTCTCCATTGATCACAAGTGTTGACATGAGTTGGCAAATTGTGAGATCTAAATTATCTATTGATCAAGACACATGTGTTGACTGCTTGTATGTTTTCAGGAATGGATATACAAAATGTGAGGCACTGACAGCTGTCCCAAGTCTGGGTTAATGCTATCAGTGAGTTTATCATGGATTGTTCATTCTGATTATTCTGATATGATGACATTATATCAGGGTGTGGCCAAATCAATGGTTCTAGCCACATACTGGGTTTACAAATGCCTCCTGGTACAGCCCTATATTACCAGATCTGGACCCGCGCTGAACAGAACGAGTGACACAGGCGTGCCATTCAGCCCGGTTTTGAAGTGCGTCTGCCTACTGGTATAATCATTTCTAGACCTGTGACAAACCTGGTGAGCAACATACATACACGTGTCTGAACTATAATTTGCCCCATGGCAGCCAAGAGGCTACAGGTCTGGCCACCCAAGGACTTTTTGGTGTCAAACGTATACTCAGGAAACACCCTAATTGTAACAATCATTATCTTCTTTACAACTTATGCGCCAATGTTTAATCCATTACATGCAATACTACCTTGTCAATAATTTGTAACCAGACCTCTTGTTCATGATCAGTATTCTGTTTTACTTTAGTAACAAGGATTTCAGCATAATCATTGCTTTATAAACAACACATGTACAAGTCAGCGCTCGCGCATCTGATTTGTCATACTACCCCTTTATAATTACAACTACTACTCATTCTGACATTATTCTAAGTTCCATGCCTCTGGCTAGAAAGTGCTCCTCTGCATCCTGTAATTGGTTGTACATATGCTTATGTCAGTCTTATTGCACTGTATGGAATATAGACACCCAGTCATACAAGGGAGAAGGGACACTACTTCCCCTATGGACTAGGTACAACCATATGACAGACAATAGGAGGAGGGAAACAAGGGGGCAGCAGGAGACCTACCTTTGTACTCAATCAAAGCACCACCACCACCGCCATCTTGAGTCAGCAGACAGTCACAAAGAGGACAACCGACTGAACATATTTGATATTTATTGGGAAGAAGTCGACTATTACTCCACCTTGCCGCTTGCACGTGCAGGATCTCCTTTGGATTTTGTAAGTCCACTGCACACATCTGGCAAATTCAGTCACCCCATCTTGCAAGCAGCCATACAAGCAAATCATAGCCCATTTTCACTGCGTCCAGATGCAAAGTCCAATACAGCATACCTTACCACAGAAGCCCAGTATTGTGAACTTGTTGCCCTCATTCTTACCATGCCTCAATCATTGCGGAGGGACGTGCTATTGGATCGCCTACATGGCAAACTTGTTCAATTAAACAGAGAAAAAGAACTCCAGTGGATGCAACAGCATACCAATACAAGCCCAGGAAAAATAATAATTGATACTGGTCAGCCTTGTCGCATACTGTAGTACCATATATCTTGGTCTAACTTTAACCCATTCAGAATTTCACTTCCATCTTACTGGGCCATGTAACTCCACGCTCCAAGCTGCTGCCCTAATGGCGCTAGTTTTGGGCCATCTCTACTTTTCACCCCAAAGAGCGGTTTGCATGCAGTCAGCTGGTGTCCATGACCTACTCTGTCATAGCGGCGTCTCTCCTTCAATGCTCAAGTTAATTCCTAAAGACCCTCGTTCCTTTGCCTTCCAGTTCCATCTCGACCCTGTCACTCGACTTTATATCTCCTGCCCTGCCTGCTATTGCCTTTACCCTTATGACCCCAAGGAATCAATCTCAACTAAACCAGGCCCTAAATTCTGTTCATACAAGTCGACTCCGCATAGCCAGTCATGTAACAAGGGACTGTGGAAGGAGATCAAGGTCAGAGGAGCTCACCCTAAGACGGTGCCTTGCGAAGTCTATCTTCATCACGACCTCAAATCTTGGTTGGGGCATGTCTTTTCACGAAAAGACATAGAGGAAATGCTCAACAAGTGCCAATACACACAGACAATCCCAAACTCAATTCCCAATATTCAGTTTTCTAGTGCCTTTCAAGGACTCGTCGATTCTAACGGAGAGCCATTCTTTCCAGGCCTGAGAGATGAAGGTCGGCTTATATTCAGCTTGTCGGTCGATAGCTTCAATCCTTTCTACAACAAAGCTGCCAAGCAAACGGTTTCCTCAACCAGAATATGGTTAGTCCTGCTTAATCTTCCTCTGCATGCGTGGTATCTCCTCAAAAGTATTTTTCTGGCTGGCGTACTGAATGGGAAGCCATCACTGGACCAGATTAACCATTGTCTTTTGTTACTTGTACAAGACTTGTTACACTTTTGGTCCCCAGGAGTGATGTATAAATGTCTGTTTGGCAGGCTTTTGCGAGCTATGTTGATCCCATTAGTAGCAGACATGCTCGCCACTTGGCAGGTCATAGGAATGCCTGGTGCTCCAACCACACATAACTTTTGCACAGCCTGTGATCTAGAAATCGACGATATTGATGTTTTTGATCCATCTGAGTGGCCTCACAAAGACCCGGATCACATTTGGGATGTCACACAGTGATGGAAGCATGCGCCCACCGAGGCAGAGCAAGAATCTCTTTTTGAAGCTTATGGCTGGTGATGGTCAGTTTTGCTTGACCTCCCTTACTGGAATCCTGTAACATACACCATTATTGAATCCATGCATGTTGGCAACTTGGGCAACTTGCAGAACCATTGTCGGCAATTGTTTCGCATTGACCCTGGTGTTGTAGGTGGCAACGGATATTTGAAAGCCCAGGAACTTTCTGAAAAAGTTGTGCCAAAATCTGACAAGGAATTCTACAAGTGCCTTGAAGTGATTTGCTCCAATGAAGAAGAACTTTTACACTTACTCCCGATGTTTCGTCGACAGGTCTTTTATACTGTTTGCATCGAGTATCAGATTCTTGGAGCAGGAAACACTAGAATTGTCGGTACCCGATGGGTTCTAGCCCAAAATATTCCAGACAAAAGGTGTATTCAATGGGAACCACGTCAATATTTATTTATATATGTGAGCCCCTCAGTATTAACACTAGCATTGCAAAAACAAAAGAAGCGGTGCACGCTACCATTGTTGAACAAGTACAGTACTTTCAAGTCTGAGTAGAGAACTGTAAGCTGACCAACCCAAGATTCATGCAGATTCTGAAGCAATGGCTTGTCTAGAGTTCTACGTTCTCCCTCACGTTATTGCTGTGGCTTCAACAAGTCCCGCACCTGATTCCGCCCATCCCAAAACTAGCCCAGCTGATAACAAACTCCTGGCAGTAAACGACCTCCCAAATTCAATCACCCCAAAGCAACTGGGGAAGATAATTGCGCTTTTGACAATGTCATCTGTACGATTCACCCCCCTATCTTTCTCATTCACCTATGGGCCAACGAGACTGGTCATAAAAAAGATCTACTTGACCACTTTATGGACCTCGTAAGCACAATTTGACTCGCAAACAACTGCCTTTGCTCTCCGGAACAGATCAGCACTTGTAATCACTACATTTTCCTCTATGTTTCACAAATTGATGACTTATACCCTGATGAATGTCTCAAGCCTGTCCATCACGCCTCCCTCCACCTTGGGGAGATTATGGAACAGTTCAGTCCACTCCATGCCATTAGTGCTCCATTTTATGAGAGATACATCAACTTTTTTCATTGTATGAACACCAACAAAAATATAGGTATGTTTCAACTTCGGATGTGCACTTTAAATTATATTAACACCCAAATCCAGGTCAACTTGGTTCAACATTTCTTAAGACAGCCACACGCGCTGCAAAGCTATGCTCCATATTAACAGATGACAAAGATGCACAGCATGTAGTATCGCAGATGGTGTCCGCTCTGGAGTTGACAATGACTGAGGATTTACATGGTCAACAACTTGCGGATCTGCTTGATACTGCATCCCCTTCATTTCCCGGTCCAAAAGCTAAAGCGACAACTTGCCAACTTAATGAGACTACCAGACATGCACTGTCTACTCTTCTATGGCATCCTTCTGGGCATCTCACACTACCAAGTCAGGTCTTGTCAATGGAGCAAGCCTCAGTAGAGAGTGTCATCTATGGTGTCTTGAATTCGCAAGCTTGCCAGGATAGCAATGTCATATACTGCCTTGGCACCAGTCCGGAACACCACGCTGGATCAATTGTTGCACTGTTCCAATGTGCTTACACCTTAAATGATGAACCAATCTCTGAGACCTTTGCATTGGTGGAAGAGTACCCCCCCTTAGATGCTTCCAGAGGGATCAGGGATCCATACCGGCATTTTGTTGTTTCCGGGGGATTCCTGTGCAAGGGCAATACCAGTACACGTCATTTAATTTGTATGGTAGGGATTATATCACACGCTGTAATAATACGAATGCAGGGGGACTACACAGGACTGGTGCATGTTCTCCCCATAAGTCAGGTGAATATAAGCGACCCTACCATCCTTGCTTAATCTGATATTGATTGGACTTTTATTTCTAGGAAATGATATCAGCGCCAGGAGAAATATCTTGAATGGCCCGTTTGCCCAAGCATTACCACATTTATCCAATTTAAGGAACTGCAACCCTTTTTCTCACGCTTCTGGCTTTTTTTGTTCTACCAATTGCAAATATATGCATGTCTAAAGAACTCAAAACATTACTGATTTCATGGAAAGGCTTTCAACATTTGTGTGAGTGAATAGACTTTGTTAAGATATTTAAACCAACATATACATACTAGGTAGAGTCCACCTTGAAAAAGCCATGGTATCAGCAACACTGTGAATGGAGCTCATCATAGAGCAGCACCACACTCAATACTTCTACACATATCTCCATACATCACTGGAGAGCAGTCAAAGTAGCAATAGCCCCCTGATGAGAGCTTTTGCAGGCTTGAAACCATGCCGGATTGTAGTGTTGGTGAAGTCTTGTCCACTGGTGTTTCCGTGTATGCTGGAGTCAGCTCCATTTCCCCCCAAAGCTAGCTCTTACAATCAAGAAGTATGTAGAAATCTTGTAGGTTTACTGTTTTTACTTTCTATGTGACATCTGACATGTGTTTGTGGTTTCTACCAATTGCTGTTGGAACTCCAGAAACGCCAGCATTGTTAGCTGTGAGAGGCCAAATGCAGGAGTCACCCCAATCGTTCAGACCTTTGATCCCCATTGGATCACCTGGATGTTTAGAAGTCTGTGTCTGTACTGCAAATGTGCACTGCTAACAAATGCGCGGTTGAAGGCTCCGACATTATGGCCAACATTCCCACCTCAAGGAACCACTGGGAAATATAAAAGCAACCCTCTTCACGTCAAGACGGTGGCTTTAGGGAACTGAGTGAAAGCACCTAAATCGACACTGCAAGGACAAGCCTAAGGGACCGACTGAAAAACACCAACACCACACACACTCACTCACTCCAAATATGTTTAATGTCACCTGTGGTAAAACCAGACATAGGAGTCTTTTGCTTCTAGAGGGTAACAGATGTGTTTGCAAGTGAACTGCTGATGCAGGAAGGCAACCAAATCAAGTTTAATTCCAAGGGTTCAGTCAGACAACTGGTTTGTGTAGTTCTCTAGTGAAACTAGAGGGATAGTGTATATTTCTCTTTCAACAAGCTAACCTCAACAACGACGTATATTCCATGACCTGCTACTGAATCCAATGCTTCGAAGGTGTGCGACGAGAACCTTCTAGACAGATATCCAACAATGACCACAGTATCCAACCACC
>JABCKM010029981.1:0-10155 GCA_018221805.1 Rugosomyces carneus | reverse complement strand
AAATTGTTACATAAGGCCATAAGGCCAGGGCTCTAGCATCATCCCCTCGCTCTTGATTTGATCAAGGGGAAAACTATGACAAGCGCGATTTCTGTTTGATCAATCGGATTGGGCGCAGAATTCAAGAAGATAACGTATATGCCTGTTGCCACCGAATGTAACGGACACGTGCCACCAAATAAATTGAAGAAAACAAGAAACAGAAGCAGGCAATGAAGCAGACAGCGAAGCAGTGGATCGCTTCAAGAATATGATGAATGTGGGGAACCGCGGCTGTGGGGCTCAAGACACCGGTCAAACCTTGGACCCTTGCCACCGAATCGTTGATGCGGGCACTTGGGAGAAACATAACCATCGTGCATCCTAGCAGGCCCGTGACCCCCGAGGCATTCCACCAAGCACTCTAATCAAAGAATTCCTATGAAAACTGCTATAGAATTGCCAGAGTAATGGCTAGCTAACTCAAGAACGAGGTTGGATGGTTGGGTGACGACGAACAATCATGGGAGAGGCGGGGCCAAATCGGGAAGGCTTATTCCGGAACAATTGTTTTTGATAGATGGCTGCAATTGTGTGGAAATGCGGTCAACCGTATGTGGGGCAAAGCTTATCTGGCATAAGATCGCCAGGGGAATGGCTAGCCGACTCAAGAACGAGGCTGGGTGAGGAAGAACAGCCATGGGAAATGCGGGGCCAAATCGGGAAGGGTTGTTCCTGAACAATTGTTTTTGATGCAATTGAATGGGAAAGCAAGCCGATGGTACGTGAGGCAAAGTTTATCTGGCAGAGAATGAGCTGGTGCAAGCATGGTGTTATAGGACCAAGGTGTGGGTTGTAAGATGCCATTCGGGCTGTAGAGGAGGTATGGCGTCACTTGAGCCGCGTTTAGCAGCTGTTGCCGCCGAGGCCTTCGGCTGAACCCTCCTTGCCTGGTGATGCCGAAGAAGTTGAATATGCAAGGAGGTAGCGCCATTTGCTTAATGCATTGCAGCTTGCATCAGCGCCTCAAGGCGCCTTTTGACATTCACCAGTAGCATCAGTCACAACGGCAATGACGGAGGCTTCCCATTCATCCTTGGCTGTACCCCGTGGGCTTTTGACCAGCGTCATAGTGGCTAATATACATATTATACCTTTACAAGGCCCTGCTGCATAACCCTCCTGAGCCAAGGATGGCTAGGCACTCTACAAGCTAAAGTATTCCCCGAGACCTCTATCCGCCCTTCTGATACACGCTGGCGTCCCAGCGCACTTGAGCCTGAGAATAATGCTTATGTCATCAACCTATGTGGGACCCCTAACCTTAGGAAGAACCGCCTTAGAATCACCTGACAAGTTCGGATGACGCGGCTGATAAGGTCACGTTTCAATCATCAGACGTGGGACCCCTAACCTTAGGAAGAACCACCTTAGAATCACCTGACAAGTTCGGATTGCGCAGCAGCGATTGGCTGATAAAGTCACGTTACCGTTCCCTTTTTTTTACCCCCAACCGTTAGCCATTGAATACAGTAGTTAGCAATGTCAGTATACGCAAGAATCAATAGCGAATCGTTCCAGAACCTCCCATGGGCTACAACAGTCCTATCTGAGGTAGATGGGCTAAATAAAGTGAGGGCTGAGGAGCCGTCCTTGCAGGTAAGGAAATTCTGTGCCAAAATGCCCCCGGGGCTCACCGCGATCCCCTTTAGTTGTTCATAGATGCCATTGTAAACGATGAGAATAGGAATATGGTTGAGAGCAAAGGGGAAATGCTTCGTTTCTGGCGTACCGGCGTAACCCCCCCCCAGCAGGGGCAGTTCATAATGTGGTTCAGAGAGCTGACCCGGTACAGGGTGGTGGATATCGCGGCACTCCTCACCAAAGGGTCAAAGATGAACCCCCGCTTGGAGCTCCCACCTCCCACCGTCGACGAAGACAGCTACGAGCAACAGATAGCTGTGACGAACTCCGTCGTCAAAGCCTTGGTAATCCCATGCAGCGCTCTTAAACAACCGTACTAACATGTAGCAGTCAAGCAGCCTTAGGAGGTGGCCAAAGGTTCTCGAGAAAGCCCTGGAGGTATTCCCAGAGGATGACGCGTCAAACGTAACAATGGCAGAGCCAGAGCCCGAGTCACCGCTGGCGAGGTCGCTCAGCTACCTCTGCAGGACCTACAGGGATGCCGGAAAAGAAAAAATCTTGCATAACTTTGCAACGGTGGTTTTTATCCTGTGCTATCTCTTTGAGGTGCGTCTGGCATGGAATAACGTTTTAAACTAACATTCTAAGCTGATTTAGGGCCATGCACGTTTTCCGGGAGACAACGCTAGCATAATTAGGCTTCTAAAAGGCTCATCGTATGCCAAAGCATTGCCTTTTCTTAACTCTTTGACTGCTAACAATTGCTTAGAAACCAAGACATACCGGAGAAGCTCCAAACGTTGCTTGCGACTCCGGATAGCTTTCAAACACCCTACTACGTGTGCTTCTTTGTCACCCCCATCGCCCTCTTAATCCCAGCTGTTTTGTCGAAAAGATCTGTTGGGAAAGATAACCTCCATCAGGTATGCTTATCTTGCTAGCAATTCGATATCTATTGACTGTTTATTTCAGTTTTGGATAGCCAAAGGTAGCCTACGCAGTCCGCTCCTTGATAAGATTGAGCGTGGGCTCTGGGACGTGATCTTCCGGGCAACGCGAGATCCTGAAAACCTGCCAAAGATGCTGCATGATGCCCTCCGGTCGTTTGACCTGTCTCAGATACGGGATCACGACTACGATGAGGCACGCGTTTTTGTAGGAAGTGAGTACCCCATATATCATCTCTGTAGGGTGAAATGGTTGACAAGCCCTGTGAAAAAAGGCCAGCTGGCCGTCGTAGCGCCAGAAACGCACCCAAGCGGGTCTCGCGGTACCAGCCCGGACCGTTCCCCTAGCCTAACCCCCCTTCCAGAAGAACGGACTGGTGAGGGAGAAGCAGGGGCAGACAAAGACAGTAAGGCTTTCAATTCAACCCAATCAAGCCCCAGCATATATCTGACACACCTTTAGCAACAGAAAAGAATACAACAGGGGCCACCGGTGCGTAAAGAATCTTTGCCTTGGCTAGCATTTTGCCAATTCCATGATAAACCAGGCCCTGAGGTTGACTTACGCCGAAGTCTGAGAAAAAAGTCTGGTAACACAGCCAGCACCTCAACACAACCTACGACGTCCGCAGCCAGCAAGAAGCCAAAGAAAAAAGGCGCCCCCGGTGGACGTGCGCCCGGGGGATCCAAGCCTACAAGGGTTGTCGCCAGGCTTGAAGAAGGGCTGGTTGACGACAAATACGTTGACCTTACGGGTATGAAACTCTACGACCTGAAGGCGCTGAAAGAGATGATGGTAAGGGTCATCGGTCCTCAACTGAGCGTTGCTGACCGCCTATCCAAAGGCTGAAGAGCAGGAAGCAACCCTCGAACCCGCAGCCTCTCAGGTAAGCCTAGCCATCCATACCATCTAACCAACCAGATTACCCAGCCCTCTAGATTAAGCAAGAGGTTAAGGATGAAGATTATCCGCTGGCGACTCTATCGGGCGCGCCGTACCGGTGGATCCCTGCTTTTCATGTAAGGCGCGGAATTGTTGTTTGATAAAGGGCTAAATTTAGGCTGTACAGCATAACTCTGACCTTGAGGTGTTCAAGGGGATACACTCCGCTGTCTTAGACAACTTTGTCGACGACCAGCCAAAGTGGATTGCTGATCCGGACAATTCGACAGTCCGGATAATTGCGTCCAACGAGTTTGAGTCAATGACGGAGTGGGAGATCCAGGAAATTCTCCGCACTAAGCACATCTGGATCCCTGACCATTTCAAGGCCAAGGAGGGTGTCAAATTCGACGAGGCCTGCCTTGGGAGCTTTGATTTGAGGCTGGACACTCCTTTGACTGTTCATGGTGAGCAGTTAACACCCTGTAGGGGCTAAATCCTTACATCTAGTTCATCAGACCTGTCCTTGAAGAACGACGACCCAAGCTCAAGGCTTGTTCTAGGGACCCTCCAAAACCTCTTAGACAGCCACAAAGCAGGGCTGGAGGGTAAGAGCCTGAACGCGATTGACCTGCCGATGCCATGTGGCCCTTCCCCAGGCCCCAAAATTGCGAGCGATGTAATAGCGTTTGCTGAGACTCGCAACCACCGGATGTTCCAACGCACCACCCCCTACCCAAACACATCTATGAGGTGGGGGCTAGCTGGGACGTCTGGCGCATACCACCTGTGGCATATGGATGCCCATGGGTTGGGATCATATGTCGACGTTCAGGCAGGCTATAAATGGTGGGTGTTGGCGGAGCCCAAGGAGGGGCAAAACTTCTGCGGGATTAACTTCTTTTTCGACAACTATTCAGTGGACCAATCAAACGAGAAGAAATTCAATCTCGAAGCTGTTTTCCTGGGGCCAGGCTCACGTCTGTAAGTCAAGCAATTGCGTGATATTTTATCAAACGATCAACGACCTAAACCGTTGCCTAACAGCATCATGCGCCCTAGCACCATGCATGCTGTGTATACTGTGGAGTCCGCTGTATGCCATGGCGGGCATTTCTACTCCTTTGCGTCCATTCGAAGCTCAGTTTTTGGGATCATCCACAGCTTCTGCGCCAACAGCGTCGTCACCAACTCTGAGCACATGGGTGACTCGATTACCCTCCTTCAGCGCATGTTAGCAGTGCAACACAGGACCTATTTCCGAAAATTGGCTCCTGGCCCACACTTCATTAACGCAACGACCGCTTCAGCAGCGTACGACCTTTTCTACTTCTGCATCATCATGGAGCTTGGAAACCTCCTGAACCCCGCCTCATACGTTAGCAAGGGCTTTCAGCAAGAAACGCTGAACGGAATCTACGCATGCGGCCAGGCTCGAGATCTCATCGACGCGTGGGACGACAGGTATGAATTCCTCCTTGAAGATGGCTCGACTCGGGGGGGGAAAGCTGTGTATCGCAACCTTTTACGCCGTGTGGTGACAGCTCTGCTTCTCTACAAAGAGCTGGCAGAGGAAGAGCTGGCGGAGTACCCGGAGGTGTATCAGTGGTGCACTGCAAAAACTCTCAAGCACTGGCTGGGGTTACGGCACGGTAAACAGCTCGCTCTCGCAAACGTTCCGCCTGGCGTGGAGGTTGGGTTTGGAATGCTCGATTTGAATTATGAGGTCAGACAGCGCGAAGACTGGAGTGAAGAAGACGAAGACGACTGTAAGCCTCTATAGCTAGTATATAAATTTGAGCTGATCAAGAGGCTTTGTTTGATACAGACAAGACAGTTGCCGAGCTACAAAGGCTTGGATCAACGTCCGCGGACGAGGAGAGGATGAAATACCTGTGGGTAGGCGTCACGAAAGGCGGCGTGAAGAACGCTGTTGAGGACGTGGTGATGGATGGCGTCGAAGAAGAAGAGGAGGGGCAACAAGGGGAAGAAGAAGAAATCAGCGGAGAGGAGGAAGATGGGCAGGACAAGGATATGAGGGATGCCGACGGAGACACGGAAGAGGAAGAGGAGGGGGTTAGCCACAAACAGGCGGGGCAAGAGAAGGGCAAAGGCAAGGGCAAGATGAGCGACGTGCAGGAGGAGGAAGAACCAAGCAGCGAAGAGAGTGATGGGATGGACGAAAGCTAGATGTAACAAATTAGATATCATTTGTTCACAATCTAGATTGGATTTCTCATTTCTGATGCCTCTATGTGTGAAAGAACTTTCTATATTGACCTCTATGCATACCTACTGTTAGCCTGATGGTAGATATAGAACGATCTCAAGGCAAGGCCGAGATCCATTGCTCCAGGATGCTCACCAGGCAGCCAGCCTAGATATAGGAGCGTGTTCGCGGAGCCTGTAAGTTCGGATACATACCAATGATAAGAGCTACTCCCGTCCACCTTGAAGGCAGAGATGTCCAGCCTGCACAGCACACGCAGAGTTGAAAGCTCGCCTTCTTCTAGCGTCGACTCCTCCTCTGATATAAGAGCGCGGTAGGTCTTAGAAGCGAACTCCTCCAAATCTCGTCGACCTTCAGATTGAAGAAATGATGGAATTAGCGAGTGGCCAAACTCTTCATAAGTCCTGCAGAGCATCCTTGTAAGCAAAAGCCGCCGAACATTGGGCTCAACGCACCCCAGGTGCGCCAAAGGGGTTATACCCTCCACCTGAATGGGAACCTGCCCTCCTGTGGGTTTGGGTGAGGTCAAAATGATGTATTGAAGGCTCCCTCCGATAAAAAATACCCTCAACTCCCCCATCTTTCTAATCACTTCGTTATATGGCACCCCAAACCATTGTGGGATGAATGCTCTGTACTGAGGTTCTTTAAACATCGAGTCTGTTTTAGCAGCCTTGGTGAGCTTCTTCCTATCTTTATCGTCGCCCAGCCAGCCAGTATGGTCCGACGATCCACTCCAGGCACGTTTAACAAAGAGATGCCGGTACAGCGTGTGTTTTTTCAAGCATGAGAGTATGTCGTCGATGATAACGACCTCTGGGAATGGGGTCAGGGTCACATCTGAAGCAGCGTTTTGAAGCTGATCCAAAACCCAGAGCTTAGTCCCCTTGCGAAATTCTTGGTGAGGGTCAGGCCAAATGAGCGTAGCCTGCCGCAGGATAGAGAGCCCCTCCATGATGCTCTCAAACTGGTGAGCGGTGTATTTTGGCCTACGTATGAAGCGTTAACGCAACAGGCATAGGGCTCTGGGGAATGGCATACATAAACGTATGAGATGCGCTGACACCTCCAATAATCATGTGGGACTCTGTCAGCCGCACCCAGCCAGCCCCAGATTGTCTCTGCAGGGCTTCAAAGTAGTCTGCATCGCTCATTAAGAAAACCGAGGCGTTCTCCTGCTGTCGGATTGAATGCACTACCAAAAGCTACAGCAAAGGCCCATTTTGAGTATGCATGCTGGGGCCTCAGCGTTGCAACTGCTCACCCACTCAAACAAGCCCCTCTTTCCTTTCTTGTCACCAGGTGCCATCTCAGGAAACTCTGACTTGAATTGATCATAGTCTTCATTTGATACGCGAGGGTTAGATATTCCGGACTTCCAAAATACGTAGTACAGATGGCCCTCCATCTGATTGATACTTGTTCCAAATGAAGTGTCAACGACAAAGACAACATTGAAGGGCCCTGCATTGGCAAAGAAGCGGGGTCTAGCATCGCCCATCTGGCACCAGGCATGTTTGTTAAAAAGCTGATCCGGGACCTTCATTGGGCTTTTCAAAGGAGCCTCCTCTCCTTTTGTCAGATTGTGGTACACAGCCCTGTGCTTAGGCGAAAGAAACGCGACGGCCTCTTTAGGGAAATCACGGATTGCGGAAAGGTTGTGGCTGTAACGCTCGAAAACCTCATTAGCTTTCTTTTCCCAATACCCAGCAGGAATATATGGGCGAAGATTGGTTGATCCTGGAACCCTGAGCTGGGCTTGGCACTCCTTGTTACAGCTAGGGTGCCAATCCTTTGCCGTTATGTGTCGCGTTAAAGCTCGTGTGCCGCTATAGAAGCACCAATCTTTCTGAGCATGTATTTTTGCCTCTTTACAGATATGTGGGCAATAGCTGTAAAAGCCAGAGGGGCTGGACGTAGCTGGCATGGCGGTAGGTGGGATAAGCGGATGAGATAAACACAGCCACCTGATAGCAAACATAGCCACCGACTTCCACCGCATCACAGGTTCTTTTTAGCTGAACTGCTCAACATCACCCATGACGGAATCACAAGCCACCCAATCTAGTTCCAGCAGCTTGCGCCACACTTTGGCTGATCCATCATTTGATTTATCTCAGCTACTTCAGCTGTCCATGTCAGAGAACCAATCGCTCGCTCTTGAAGAAGGGTTGGAATTGGACGCCCAAGATGCCCCTACGTTGTCTGTACATTCATCCTCCAAGCGCCGTGCGCCATCCCCTTCCATGGATCAAGGCGCCCCCCCCTTTCTACCGCCCCGCAAAAGAATGTACATGGGCTATAGGGTGACAGCTAAGCACAAGCCAGAGAAGCAAGGGGCCGACCAAAGCGGACGGATGGAGGACGTGGTACAGAGGCCCCCCATTGAAGCCAAACATTTCTCTTTGGCAGATGGTAAAGCCGCTGTTGGTGCATATGTTGCTGTAAAAGAACATGAAGATCCAACTGCATCTGAAACGTTTGAGTTAGATATGCTCTTAATGGGCTACCCAGGTATGCAGGTTGTTCATGTTGGAGAAGGGGTGTAAGCTGCTGTCTTCTATGACCAGGTAGCAGGGTGCTAATTCGAGCCCCCGCTCTTCTAGGCAGCCAGTCCCTATTGTTGCCCACGGCGGCAAGCTCCTAGCCATCTTTTGTGGCAGGCCATCCGAGCCTGCTTACCTCTCAGCTACAAGGCAGGCGTATCAGCAAATGCTTGCGCTCTCTAGGAAGCATGGCTGGGACTCCAACGTCGAGAATTATCGACGAGGCGCATTCACTGCGTTGAACACTGGCATCTCCTTTGGCCAGGGGCAGACAGAGCCCCAGCCTCTGAAGCTGTCCGCTCGTGACCACGTCATCATCCAGGAGCTCACCCACAGCGGCCACTTCCAGAAGATTGCTAGCTACGGGAGCAGTAAGTTGCACCGCTATTGCTGCTTGTGATTAATTGACGCTGCTTAGGCAACCTCCAACACTGGGCGCCAAAGATATTCTCATACTACGCCGAAAATCTCAACAAGCTCTACCAGAGCCATCCCAAGCTCAAACAGGAGCTTCCCTTCCCACGCTCCGTCTTTCCCACCTCCGCGTTCAATTTTGGAAAGGTGGTGTGCTACAAACACAGGGACATTTTGAATTGCCCATTTGGGTACTGCGCTATCACTGCTTTGGGTGAGTTTAACCCAGCGCGGAGTGGGCACCTCATTCTCTGGGAGCCTCAGATTGTGATTGAATTCCCTCCTGGATCTACCGTCCTAATCCCCTCTGCAACCATAACCCACTCAAACATAGCCCTTAGCCCAGGGGAGCAGAGGATGTCGTTTACCCAATATTGCCCAGGGTCGCTCTTTCGTTTTGTTGAGAACGGCTTCCAAACAGATAGGGATCTCCAAAAGAAAAAGCCTATTCTCTACAAAAAGCAGATGGAGAAGAGGAGAGAGGGATGGAAGCAAGGTTTAGGTCGCATCTCTACGTATGACGAAATCAAAGGGGCGGTTGGCTAGGGAGGGCTATGTAATGTTATACAAATGCACCCCTTTACATGTTTGTGAAAGCATGCGGAAATCTATGGCTAAAACCCCACAGGCGTAGCTGCATCAGTGTAAAACAAACCCCTGCCAGCTTGTGTCCATCTGTGGTAATTAGCTGTATAAAAGAAATTGCTGAAATCCCACGCATGGTTGCGGAATCAGCCGGGTGGTTCTAGGGTTAGGGCATCCCATGTCGAATGATTATGTAAACAAAATCGCCATCGCCATTTTTCGTTGATCATTTCTAGATAGCAATGGATCCAAGTTTTGCCAGCACCCCTGGCCTCAAAGCTGTATATGATAAGAGTAAGTTGGGGGGTATTCTGGCGGCTTGTTAGGACCATGCTCAAGCCCAACAGTCAACTCAAAGTGGCCAGCGTTCAGAAGGCTTGAGCCAGGCGAAATGTGGCCGCCTGCCCCTTCTCAGGGATCTGAAAGTATATCTAGGAAAGCAGTAAAATTCCCCGAACGTAAGTGGTCAGGGGCACCAGTGGTTGGCTTTGAGGCTTAATCTACCAAAGCGCAGCTACCCAGTAAGCCAGCGATTGGGGGCTCGATGACAGCCAGGCCGCCCGAGGAAAACTACATAGACAAAAGCATCCGTAGCTAACCTATTTTTCACATCAATTAAATGCTAACGGTGGCTAAAGAATGTGATGACAATGTTCACGATGCCGCTGGGTACAGCAGCAAACAAACCGGGGCCTTTTTGGATTCTTACGCCGACTCACCCCATGGTGCAGTCGGCTGGGCGGCTAATGGCGTTGTGGAATATGAACTGCCCTCTCTAACGAGCCAAGGCGACGGCGAGCCCGCGTTTCATATAGGGTACCAAGGAGGGGAGGAAGGGGGGGAAGAGGAGGAAGAGAAGGGAGAGAAGGGAGAGAAGGGAGGGGAGGGAAGGGAGGGAGGGGAGGGGGAGAAGGAAGGGGAGGAAGA
>JABCKM010029978.1:0-10325 GCA_018221805.1 Rugosomyces carneus | reverse complement strand
AGGCCCAGAAATATGCCCTGGGGGAGTTCGGAATTTGGGATCACTTTTACCCAAATCTATGAGGTTTTGTTGAAATTTTTGCCATCCCAGGAGTTCGGAAAAACTAGCATACTTGTCAATGGGCGTTGATAATTTTTTAAAAGCACAACTGTCATCCATTGTACATATGTATTAAGATAGCTCGATGCGCGATGCCTTCAAATGTCTTTCATCCCAGACAATGGATTGGGCAAGACAAAAAATACATTGTTGAGGTGCTGCAGACTAATACTGCAGGAACCAGAGAAATCACTGTGGTATCTTGAAAGTAAAAAAAATTGACGGCGATTTATGATGATTGGTGGTGGGAAGGTGTCGAAAATATGTCGGTTTGGGGTAGAAAAAGGCTGAATTAAAGTGGAAATAGTGTAAGAAAAGGAGTAAAAATGGTAGAAAAACAGACCCTAAATAGTAATATTTTTGACATCTGGATGCTGTTTTTCAGACCTTTCAAATGCCAAAAAAACCACCCACAAAGGGCGGAAAAAAGTGTTAATTTTTCTGACATTGTAACGACAATTTCAGACCTTTCCAAATAGGGCAGGAGGTATTTTTCTGGTGTTTAGTGGTGCAAAATCTGGATTCAATCTGATGCTGGAGGGGGTATTTAGCTTGACATTCAACAGCAGGAATCAGGCTAATTTTCCGAAGCTTGAGGGTAAGAACTTTGCAGCATAAATATATTGGGGGAGGAACAAAATTGCTGCATTTCTGACATTCAAGCGCGTAAAAGTAGATAAAAAGCAGACTTTATTGTAACGAAGAACGTAATTAATTATCACTATGGTCGACATCATTCAACATCATCCCCATCATCCCCATCGTCGGCATCATTCCCGTCATCAATGTTGTTGCTGTCGTTGTTGTCATCATTATCGTTGCTGTCGTCGTTGTCATCGCTGTTGCTGTCGTCATCATCGCTGTTGCTGTCGTCATCATCACTGTTGTAGTCATTATTGCCATCGACGCCAGACTGATATCCATTATTTCCACCACCGCCTTCCTCACTGGTCGGCCGCGCGCCATTTGCATTCATCACTGCCTCCTCTGCCTTTACCTTCTTCTCCAATTTTTTCTGATAGTATCGGCGGTTCTTGAGCATGTTCCTGATGATAACAGGGATTGGCCATTCGTCCACATATCGCTTGAAGTAGGGTGCTCGTTCAATAATCTATATAATAAGTTTGTGAGCGAGGTTCGCCGTGAGGTATAGAACTGACTTTTGCTTTGAGTACCCCAAGTCGTTGGTAGTCTTGATTGTGCCAAGGTTACCATGGGTCAATAGCATCTTCGTAGACAGCTGCCCTAACAGCTGCCTGCATTGATATGAGGGGTATTGATTGTGTGACATGGGATAGAAAGACTTACTCGAAGAAAAGAATACTTAGTCTTCTCACTGGCGAGGCCCATGGCATCTTGGAGCGAGAAATTTGAGCCAAGAGGCTTGTGGATAAGTTTCGTGGTCTTTTTCGTCTTCTTGCGCTTCAGGGCGGCCTTCTCTGTCTGAAGCTGCTTGACCAGATCTGCTATGATTAGAAAACAACGAAAATAATTAATAGGGGCGCACTTACGTTCAAGATGTTTTATTTGAGTTTGAAGTTCTTCAAGTCAACAGTTCATTAGTAGACAGAGACGGACAGGGAATAGATGTTTATACAAACCTACAGCGTCGGTCTGATTCACTCCTTCCGGGGCAACTTGTTGCAGCCTTTTCTGGGGGCGAGCAGGGTTCTCCTCATCATCCTCAGTTGTCCTCACGCGTTTGGCTTTCTTTCCTTTGTTCGCCGCTAACCCGGATACTATGATGGACTCAGTGATGTTTCAAAATAGCCAGAGACGCCATACATACCTTTCGAGGGCTTTGTGGGCTTGGCGATCTTTGTGTGAGAAGCTTGGGTGGCTAGAGAGGTTGGTGAGCGATTTTCTTTGCCTGATTTCTTTGCCATGATGGGGAGGGATGGGGCGAGACAATTTGTAGGGGGCTTATATACTTGCGTGGTCAGATGCGGCGAAAGGGGTCAGCATACGTTCAAGTGCCAAGTCCGGGCTAACAAGTTATGATCCTAGAGTACATTGTAAATTTGTAGGCTAAGACAATGCTTTGAACGCACCTGATAGGAAATTTGAAAGGCGTAGATCGTAGATAGGCAGGTGTGAAGTGCAAAACCACCGGTACCGAATAATCTTCAATGTGAGTAGGATCTACGCTAGGCAGGAATTAGTGGAATCGGAAGGGGCAGAAACGGGGTGACATAGCGGGGAAAATACCAAGTACCGTACAGGGATTGTTATCAGCTTGTATTCGGCAGCATATATTGGTTGTGAGGGGGTGTGATTGTGACCTGTTCCAAGCATTTGGAACACAAAAATTAAACAAGCGATGACTGACCTTAATGGCTTGTCGATCATTACTTCTAGGAACAGAAGATCCGGCATGGGGATAGAGGAGGGGGTATGATCCGATGGTTCATGCAACGAATTACCGGAACATGCCTCTATGACTGCGAGGGTGCTCGTTAACCATGGAGACAGGAACCTTCGGAACTTGTAGATATTGTGGATCTTTGGACGTGTGTGGTATTTATATAAATATCAGAGTGCTGATAGAGACATACCGTTGTGCATCATGGCTTCCCATCGCAGCCTCCAACGTCGTGCTCCCCCTGCCAATCGAACTACCATTAATCTCAACACATCATTACCCCCGACTATTGATCGTGGTTCGTCGGAAGACTCGACTACTCCAGGGCAAGTGTTTGCATTATGATCGTTATAAAGTTTACTAAAGTAGATACAGTTAGTATAAAATATCAAAGGTAATAAATGGCTACTTACCGAACTGTAGCGCGGAGTGAAGACAGCAACGCTCCCCCTGGTTTCGACTCAGTGGAGTACATCCTGAGGCCGAAGACTCCAGATGGTGCCAGTGGCGTGAACAATGCAAGTAATGAAAAAGTTAGTCTAAAACTCGCTCACATGTACGGTATCTTACTCACGTTATTTCTAGGAACAGCCAGATGCGGATTTGGACAGTGTCCCCCCCGCAAAAGGGTTACGAATTCGGAGCCTTGATCCCGGATACTTTGCCAGCCAATGGACTGAAGGTTCAAGTCCCCCAGCCAAGAGGCTGTTGAGAGAAGCGGCTCTCCGTGGAGAGCTCTTGCCAAATACTCTGCGCTATGTTGAAAGTGCGCGATTCAAACCAGGTACGTCAAAGCAACTCAGATAATAACTCACTCACACTATGCAGGCGAATTGACTGGTCCTGCTAACAAAGGCAGTAAGTTAGATAGCTATCTTCGGGGATACTGCAACTGACCGGAGACTGACAGAAAAACAAGACAAGAGCGCTAGAGCGGCTCAAGTTAAAGCGCCTAAGAAACAGGTAAAGGCCGACAGCAGCATCGAGAATGAGCCCAGCGACGCAACAAAAATTTTGACACGCAGCTACACAACCCGGAGGATACAGGCCAAGCCCCCTTACACATCTCAGGAGGTTCAAACACAGGCGACAAGTGTTGAAGTTGAAGCGATTGGGGTAGCTCCCCTTGCCCCCGAGGTCAAGATTGAAGCTGTTGAGGCAGTGTTGCCTCCGGCAGGTGTCGAGCAACGTGAGGGGCAGGTTAGTCAAGATCATGCAGAGGCAATAGCTGTGAGTATTCCACACCTTGACCATAGTAGGGTTTTGAGGATTTCTCTAGGATGAGGAATTTGAGGTTGCTGTAAAGGTGTCTGGAACAGTTGATGATGGTATGAACATCAGTATCAAAGGTGCGAATAAGAGGAAGAGGGAGGTATCGTTGGTGGTGGAACGTAAGGATAGAAAGGCTGTTCGAGAATGCATTGTTAGCATGACTTGTTAAGTAGGAAGGAGTAGGACATGATATTGATTTGTTCAAAAAACTTTTACACAAGGGAAGCTGTAGTTACGCATAATTGTTGTTCACATCTTCATGCCATCGTCGACGAGGAATGGAGGCTGCGCGTCCGAAGTAATCAAAGAAAGATTGACAAAAGAAAGCAGCAACAGCTTCCTCAACTTCTTTGAATCGCCCAACCATGAATATGCCCAGCTTTTCGTCATTGTTAAGCATCAAGGTAGCCGGAAAACGTGGCCACTTGCTCATGATATTGACAAGTGGAAGGACATGCTGCTTACGGGCTCTCCAATTTGGCGAGGCGAGCCCAATGTTAAGACCAGGGATGAGTGGTGCGGGAACAAATGTCGGCTCAGGGAAGCAGTCCAGGATCATGTTAAGTTGTTCTGCTGGCGACTGTTGGTGTTGAGAGGCCACTTTGTCCAGAGCATAGAGATCATGACGAAAGCCAGCTTCCCCGAGTTCCCAGAGTATGTCGTGCATGGTAGCCTCTGACAATTGGGTGCCACGCCAGAAAGACATGCCCTGCCAACGGGCTTCTGAATTGTCTGGGATGAGCATACCTCCCTTACCCAAGCTTTCTAGGCAAGCGGGGGATAAGACGTCATGCAGTTTTTCACGGACAGTGGCACGAGAGGTGGCGTTTTTGGAAGGGTTCTCGTCACTGACTTGATGGGCGAGCTGAAAGAAATCCCTCCACTGCTGTGAAGTAAGGGTGACTGGTGAACCGGTAGCTGTTTGGTTGTAGAGGAAAGGGCGGGTGAGAAGCCATAGAAAGGCGTTGGCATTACGGCGTTTTGGGTCCTTTGCACCTGCCAGATGATGTATGGTTGGCAAAGAGTATGCTTTGAACCCCACAGAGTTACGACGCTCGGGCGCAATCCTCACTTCATTCCGATAAACAGCGGCAAGGGCTTGTGTCCAGACGGGGATCAAGGCTGGGAGGTGCTCAGACTCTACCTCAACAAAGTTATCTCGAGCAGGAGCTAGTAATAACTAGATTAATATTTGTTTAAGTTAGACAAGTTGAGGCTCACCTTTCGGGGGTGTTGCCTTCATCTCGTTGGTTCGTTCACTAGCAATTTTCCTCCGCTTGCGAGGAGGGCCGCCGCTCCCCCGCGCTTGGAAGGAAACCGGTTCGCTGAGGGAAGATGTGCGCTGTGATGAGGTAGAAGCCTGAGCTTGTGGTTGGGAAGGGCCGGGCAGTGCTTGTTTTTGCAAGAAGGACAGGGGGACATGTAACGAGGCATTGGGCAAGAGATCGGGTGTTAATAACGGATCAACGTGGACGGGAGCAGAATAGTGTTGGTTGTTTGTATTGCGGTATACCATCCAAGTCCTAGTGAACTTATGCATGGCAATATACTTGGCAGGAGAGATATTTGAACCCTGAAAGATGGTCGGCCATGGTGGTGAGGCATCGTGGACAACGATATCTGAGTCGAAGGCCTCAACATGGTCAATGAAATTGGGGGGAGGTTTGGTAGCCGCAATGATAGCAATAGATCGGTAGAAAAAAACTGGTAGGCCTGCATCCATGAATTCTTGGACGACGCGTGGCTCATTTGTGAAGGCACCCATTCGGTGAGTTTCAGTAACTTCCGCTGGCTTGGTTATTCCTTCTATACGAGGTACAAATATTTCAAGATAATCTAAAAATGCAATTGTTTCCAAGCAAAAGCGCTGAAACTCGAGCACACCAAATCTAACTTCATTGTAATCGCAGGGAACTGTTCCATCAAGTCTGAGAAGGGAGTGGTGTGTGGCTTTGGAATATGATGAAAGGGAGGAGTTCGGTGTGTTGGTAGTGGTTTGGTATTTTTGGACACGATCCGATACCTCCTGCTGCAGTGCTTTGTACTCAGCAAAGCGCGACTGTATCAAATGGCCAATAGTATTGCGTCCTAGACCTGGCTGTGAAACAAAATCAGATTTGGGTGTGCCGCGCCAGAGGATGGAAAGAGGTTCATTGATGTCCTTTGGGCGGCGTGGGATTGCTCCAAGGTGGGGATAATCAGCAACAAATCGCTGAGGCCAGACCAACGGGTCATCATAGCCATAGCGAAGATCAGACCGAATGCGAAGGTCTGTGTGATCCGGCTGGAGCCAAGGAATCCTTTTGGTATTTGGTGAGGATATTACGAGGTTCCTGACCACGCAGGCAGCAAGACCATCACCAAAACGAAGTGGTTCTACGAGTCAATGAGTAACAGTGCAGATTGAATGGAAAAGAAACAACTACCTGGAGGCTGGCATTGTGCGACGATTAGAGAAAGATCGAATTTTTCCATAGTCTCCCGGACGAGGACGAGTAAAGAGTATGATTAGAAAGTAGCGAGGGAATGCCCATGAGGTGGTCGTAGAGGCAGATCGGTTACGCGACGCGATACAGGCGAGCAGGACCAGTAAAAAAAGCAGAGTCGGCACCAGAGCGCAAGGATGACGCCAAGTCAACCCAAGATGGAACCTGATGCTAAGTCAAGGTTGAATGAGAGGGACGCCAAGTCAACTCTCAGATGTCGCAAGGGTGGGGCCTTTATCCGTGAAACGAGTCTTGAAGCACTTGAAAAAAGGCTGCTGTAAAGAAAAAGTCAGCAAAACATTTAAGAAACTATGTACATACCTGTAAATGTGGATCTGCCACGGAGAGGATTGAGATTAGGGGAGGAGGCTGATACGTGTTGACAACAAAACGAACTTAGGCGAGTTCAGTGTTGGTGACAAATGTCAGTATTTGCCGATTAACCCTACGGTACGGCTGATGGCGTAGGTCACCTGACCATATTTGTCGTTCACTGAACTCTCCAGTCTCTCCTCCTCTGCCCATCGCGGGCTTCCTGCGGCCTCAGGCCTTATCTCGTGAGTCTTGTCCGTTAGACAAGCTAAATCTCATATGTTAACACTTTACAGCTCACATGCGCTCACACATTGCTCATCAAGAGGCCCTTCAAGAATCCTAACCCCCCGACCCTTCCCTTCCTGCATCCCACCTACATTCCATCCTCCCCACCTACACTCCATCCTGGATTGACTTAGCGTCGTCCTAGGATGATTTTTAATCTGACTTAGCGTCGGTTTTTTTGTGACTGACTTAGCGTCGTCGCTTTGAGTGGAGCTCTTCATCAAGTCCTGATTGCGCGTACATTACCTGTTGGACAAACCGTTCTCTTGCCATCGAGGTACCTTAATGGGCTGACTGAGCGTCGTCCAACGATCTCCACGAACTTGACTTTGCGTCGGTTCTATCACAGTGATTGACTTGGCGTTATCACTTAGAGTGGAGGTCTCTGTTGGCCATCTCCGCGGAATCGTGCGCAACCGTCGTTGGATGAAGCTTTTCTTTCCTTGAGAGTGCTAGGTAGGCTGACTGAGCGTCGTCGCAATCACCTTCATAACTTGACTTGACAGTGACCGACTTAGCGTTGTCACCCCTACAGCCCCGCGCTATCGCATATCATACCTGAACCCCACCATCAAGAGTTAAGTTCCTGCTGTTGGATGCTCCTATCCAGTTTTTGGTATCCAGGTGCGTACATCCCTGTATTTTTGATCCGGGCGTACTGATTTATGATGATTGAAAGGTCCTGTCGAATGTAACGGATCCTGCATCATAAGATCCGCTCACACCAACTTATATTAACACAGTAGTGGTTTTGGTACGCGTATCCCTTTCCATGCCTCCGAAAACTCAACGCCCAAAGATTCCACCTTGCCCATGTTGCCGCAAAGTGTTCAAAAGCTCAAGGACCCTTCGTTCGCACATGTCCAATCGCGGACCTCACCTGCTCGCACAAAATATTCTTAAGCAGAACAACTTACATGACGCATCAGATTCTACTGTCGAAAAACCACATTTGTCCCAATCTCAAGCAAAGCGTATGTTCTTCGGCCACTCCCGTGGGAAGCACCTGCAACCATTCTCCACCAGCAACTCAAGCAAATCTACGACTCAACACATCCCTTTCCACCAACAGAACCGCGCTGCACCCTCTGCTGGAGCTCGGGCAAAGCAACAGGCTATAGGAAATCTGCCAAGACACGTGAATCTTGTTGGCCCCGGGCCAAGTCAAAATGCAAACACACTACATCGGTTACCCACCTCTGCTCGCCTAGAAGGTGTCCCCACTCAGGATGGGAGTCTTGTGGACTTCGCGATGGACATGGACACATACCTTGACAAGAATGAACCCGCCGGCGTCGAGACACTTGAAACATCTTCCCCAGCATCTTCGTACATACAAGACCGCTTAAACTCGGCGCTTAAGACTCGCTATAACGGTCTCATGAATTTAGCCACCACTCTTAATGAAGATGATGGAGAAGATGACACCATTAGCGATTCTGGTTCCATCGATGACGTTGTCAGTGAATATGACGAGGAAATGGGAGACGAGGAAATGGGAGACGAGGACGACCCACTTCAAGACCTTCTTTCCACAATCAAAGGGTTGGAAGCATGCAATATCGAACCGGAGGAGTACCTTAAGAGAGTTGCTCAGCTAGGTATGTGGATAGTCATCCCGGCCGTCTGTTTTCTCAATTCATAGTAGATGGAACACTTCTTGGTGAAGACATGCTGGACCTTCTTCGAGCATACAAGTTTCAAGTTACAAGCTCCCTCACGGAGAGAGATTTTGAGAAAATGCGCGGCGTTTTTCCTAAGGCTGAAATCCCTTCCCTGAAGTCCCTCAAAACGAAAATTAAGCGCTTATCTGGGCTCGACTCTATCCGATATGACTGTTGCCCCTCCTCCTGTATTTGTTACACTGGACAGTACGAAAACGAGACAAAATGCCCAGATTGCCAAGCACCTCGGTTTGGAGTCAATGGCGCACCTCAGTCATATTTCGAATACTTTCCGATCATCCCGCGTTTACAAGCTTTAGTCGCCAATCGTCACACTGCAGACAAGATGCAATATCGAGCAAAATATAAACACAAAACGGGAAGCTATCGCGATATTTTTGATGGCTCCCATTATCGCACATTGAAAGAGACTCAGATATCTGTGGACGACACCTTCCTTCCTTCCAACTTCTTCTCAGACCATCGTGACATCGCCCTTGGCCTATCGACTGACGGGTTTGGTCCATTCAAACGACGCAACAAAACAGCATGGCCAGTCGTCCTCATCAACTATAACCTTCCTCCCACGGAGCGTTTCAAAACCAAAAATATAATCCCCATTGGTGTAATCCCTGGCCCCAAGAAACCCTCAGATATGGACTCATTCCTATGGCCGCTTGTCAAAGAACTGATCCAACTCGAAATCGGTGTCAAAGCATTTGACGCCCTGACACTGAAGATCTTCTTACTAAGAGTATTTCTCATTGTGATTTTTGGCGACATTCCTGCCATCTCGATGGTTATGCATATGATGGGGCAGAATGGGATACACCCTTGCCGTATGTGTGCAATTGAGGGTGTTCGGTCAGCCAATCCCAAAGCCAATCCCAAAGCTACAACCCACTACGTCCCCCTCAATCAGAAGAGGTTTAATCCACCACGGCAATATGATGCAGCTAACCTGCCCTTGCGAGATCACGACACATTCATGCGCCAAGCCGATGAAGTCCAGAATGCACCGAATCAGAAAAAAAGCAACGAACTAGGTACTTTGTATGGGATCAAGGGCATACCGCTCTTGAGTGCCCTTCGGTCCCTTTCCTTTCCTGCGTCATTTCCCTATGATTTCATGCACCTAATGTGGGCGAACCTCATACCCAACCTCATCCTTCTCTGGACCGGAAGTTTCAAGGATGTAGATCATGCCAATCAACACTATGTGCTTGCGACAAAAGTCTGGGAAAGCATTGCTGCAATTGGTGCTAATAGCGGGGCATATATTCCCTCGTCATTTGGCGTGCGCGTCCCAAACCTTTCAACGCAGAAGAAGCATATGACTTGTGAAGCATATGCAAACTGGACGCGGTATCTCGCACCTATTGTTTTACGAGGACGTTTTCCCCATGACAAATACTACATTCACTTTATTCAACTTGTCAGCCTTCTCAACCTTTGCGTTGATCTTGAAATCAAGGGGGTGTCACGTGCCAAATTTTGGACCGGGGGTCGGTTGGTTGGTCCAGGTCCTGGGCCCTTAAAATATTTTTGGAGGTCAGATTTTTTCATCATAACTTGGTCAATCTGGGGCCATATTTGGTAATAGGACATGTATCTGACTTTATATAATCATAAAACATGTCCAAAACATGTCCAATTGAGTGTTCAAATAAGGCATTTCTCCTTTTGGACACATTGCACAAGTCTCATATGTTGGTCATGGCCTGCCACACTGCCCCTCATAGCTATCATGAGTACTAAGATATGTTTTCAGCCCATAGAAAGTGTACTTGTACAAGAATATATTATATTTATATAGGTTAAGAATTAATAAAAATCAAATAC
>JABCKM010029973.1:0-10506 GCA_018221805.1 Rugosomyces carneus | reverse complement strand
ATCAGACGAATGACTATCTAGATGATTGTGACACTCAAGTAACTGATGAAAACTTCTGGGGCTTACTGGAAAATCCTTAGCGACTCAAGCCGATGACTTGGGATCCCCAGCCAACCTATTGACTCCAGCACTCACATCATCGGACCTCTCTCCGCTTCAATCACATGTGCAACTTCAGTTTATACACGTTCTATCGGACGAGTTTTCGGCTTGGTCTCTAGATGGGATTGAACCCTTACTTTCCGCTCGCCAGCGGGCTCCAAAGGTCTCCAAACCCAACTTGTTCTTAAAACGCTCAACTCTCTTCGAAAATCAAACCTTTCAATTCTTGATGTACTTCTACACATGCTTGACAACGCAGACGCTGAGCTCGGGTCGTTTGTTACATCTTTATAAACTCAGGTAAACTCTCGCAACTTCTCGATCGCATTTGAACCCACAAAAAAGGGAAACCTGTCCTAAAAGAGTGGATGGAGAGTCGAGCGGTGGATATAGTCTCTGAAATGGTTTCATCTGAAATGGAATTAGCAAAACCGGAAGTTCGAATGTCTTCAAGCGACGTTACGCTTGAATACCTTCGAGATTGGGATATCAATGCCATCATCAATCCAGTCTCCGAGAAGATTACCCCTACATGAACTAAGATTCTATTAGCTGCTACAGAGAGCAAGAAATCAATGGATACCGATCGACCTCGCGCACAGGTTTTTGATATTCATCCTGTTAATTCGCTACTAACACCTCACATAGTCCCGCAATCTGATAACCGCTCAATTTCACTTTATTAGGTCTCAAGAATCCGCTAAAGCGCAACTTGGGCTTGGATTAATGCTCGCGTCGAGTGGCACATCAAGACAAGTTACAAATGTTCTCCACCGGAGTGGATTAACAGTATCATTTGTAATTCTACTTCTTTTATCTGTATTAGTTTCGTCGTCAAAGTCCTTTATAACCTTAGCAAGTCCATCTGCCCATTTGTTTGCCCAATCCTTGTCTTTTTCCAAGACGTCGCATACATCTTTCCCCTCACGAATTTGGAATGGTGGTAGTCGGACGAGTTGGTGACATTGCGCATCAGCGAGAATATAGTAGTATGGGCGGACTAGCTTGAGTGGGTCATTTTCGTGAGCATCAGAGGTCCACGCTATTAGTTTTTGCTCAAGTTGGATGCGTTGCTGGGGTAGACGCCATCGAAGATTCTTCCTTTTGACTGCCGTTGTTGAATTATAGGTGAGTGGACTTGGCAAGAGTTTGTTCAGATCTAGTAGCTGGTTTGGGTGATTGGGACAGCATCCATTTGAGGGAGTACATTGTAGGGCTACTTTCCTCAAGAGGTATATGCAAAACCAAGTTCTTACAGGAGCTAAATTTGCTATACAGACTCCAGATTTGACTCAACTCACATACTACTGTAGGATGATATGTGGAGAAATCTATTTCCTAAATATCTCACATATATCATGAGACATGAAAATAAATATCTGTGACTCTGAGAGCGGTGTTCTGTAAAGGGATTGTTGGCATCATTGATTTCTTTGATGGGATCGCTGACGTGAGCGGAAGTTATGCCAGGCGTTCGACGGTCTTTAGATTATAATGTTTGGCTTGCCAAACATCACGTGAGTGATAAGATAACGGCCGCTCAGGATCAAACGCTATCTGCGGGTGGTTTAGGAGCCTGGTAAGGTACAAGTTCACATTCATCCAACAGGTTCGCTCTTTAGTTCATATTGGGGCCGTGATAACTTTCTGAACAAATTTTCTAGTGCACCAGCAGGTCCTGCAAATAGCAAGGCCTTTCCTATTCTTTTGTGATGCCAGATCAAGCATATGTTCTCTTTCAGCCACTCACACTGCATTCTGGACCTAAGAACACCCTTCAAAATTCCTTTCAGGATATAATATTTTATGCCGAATCTAGGTTTCGTCAGATTTTGACTGTAATGAGGTCCGGGAATCATGCAAACCAAAGGTACTTTCAGTGCCAGTTATATAAAGAGCTTGTAAGGGATATCATTTCTTTGTGATTTTTAATAACATTCTCCCAGTGTTATGCGTTATCTCAGGTGGGCTTTGCCACGGCACTGGGTTTTGCTATGGATATCCCCATCCTCATCCGGTCACTTGCGGATAGCTACGGTTTTGTCATTGGCAATCCAGGGCTCCTCACTGAAGAGAACTGTCCAAAAATGACCTTTCATCCCGACTTACTTATGGCAATTGATCAGCACCTTGAAGCTGGTGATCCATGTTGTTTGGCACCAGCTTATGCTCATGACTGGTGGAATACTTCAGAAGAGTCTAAGCAACTAGTTCTGTCCAATGATACTATCAGCCGGTGTTTGAAGTTTCACCGAGACCAGGTTGGTAATCAATCGCATACGGACTTTGCCTTGAAACCAGACATCCATACACCGGCACCACTGTGCCAAAACTGCCAGTCTTATCGAGAGATTGTTGGGGATATTTTGCTCACTTTGCTCGCTCTCCGCTCAAAATTCAATACGACTGCGCGCTCATTTGACCAATCCTATCATATAACTGAAAGAAGAGCTGCTGGATTACAGATTTTGCTCGGATTGGCTGAAGGATATGAACACAACAATCAGACGGAGGGACAAGTTCATGGAAGGGGAAATCGCAAGTATCAAAATCAAAGTATTAAAACCTCGGACTGAGCCTTTACTAGAATATATTGGGAATAGGACCTTTAGTCACTCCAAGTATCACCAGCAAGGTTGCAGTCATTTTCACGGTTATCCTCGAGTTCTTGAAATACCAATGCCTTTTCCACTACAGGTACCAGCAGCAGGCCTATAAGTATCAGTTCCTCGCCGCCCACACCCCCCAAGGTGTTGGAAGCTGTTAAGATGGAAGATGGAAGTGGCCACTCGGAGGTCCACAGCCACCTTCAGGGTACCATTCATTTTCGGTTACCCTCAATATCTTTGAAATACCAATGCCTTTTCCACTACAGGCACTAGCAGCAGCCCTATAATTATCAGTTCCTCACCGCCCACACCCACCAAGGTGTTGGAAGCTGTTGGGGTGGAAGATGGAAGCGGTCACTCGGAGGTTCATACTCACCTTCTGGGTACCTTTCATTTTTTTTCTCTTCCAAAGTCTTCTTCCAATACTTATGCCATTTCCACCGCAGGTACTGGCCCTATAAGCATTAGTTCCTCACCTACACCCCCCAATGTTTTGGAAGCTACGACGCTGCAAGACACGGGTCCTGATTATGCCTTACACAAGGCCGGCGATGGTCTTGTGACTGATAAGGTCGATTTACCCCCTACACCCCCAATAAAACCACCTCGATCGTTGGGTGGTCATTCCGCATATGACCCTACAACTTCCAAGGCTCCGGCTCAACTATCTCCTGTAAAATCGCCCTCTTGGACACCTCATGTAGCTCCATCAGCCCCCACTCTTACAGGGTCACCTGCATCATGCGATCCCGCGATTCCTGCCACTCATGACACCAAAAGTAGCGCCACCCTCCTCGCCTCGCCCATGAATCTCTGGTCATCAAACAGCTCTAAAATCTTTACTGCTAATGATGTTGCATACCTCCTTTCCCCTCCAAGACGCCCACCGTCTGACAACATCCAGAGCAGTGTTGAAATGTTCACAGCGGAAGATGTTATTCACTTACTTTCACCCCTTCAACCGCAAGGCTCCCCTGTTGAAATTTACGGTGTTGAAACATTCAATGTTGAGGATCTTGCCCATTCTCTTACCTCTACTCAGGCCCAACAGCCCTCTATGCACAGCCAAAATTTGCCGTCTCCCAGTACATATGATAACGCCGCTCGACCTCTCTCCCCGCTGAATTCACCATTGTTGTACACTATCGGGGAGGAAAGTTTGACATAAAGGGAGGGGAAGGTTTGGTTGAAACAATATAGGAAAACTCATTGAAAGACTACCACTTGAAGCTTCTTGAAGAATTTTAAGGTTGGGGGAATTAGTGGAAATATCATGACGCTGATGTTGCCAAAGAACGTCGCTTCTTCATCTGTACATCCTTTCGCAGACGATATGTTTCAAGATAGCTTTGCCAAAGAAAGACTTGCCTCCCCATTAGTCTTAAATCTGTAGTTTTGATCACACACACTTACCCAACATGGAACATCCATCAATTACCAAGTATTTTTCATGGTGCCAGAGATTGACGTTGCGTTGGGTCTCCTCCAGTAATACTTATGATAGAATGCGTAGTTTGACGGGAGATGAAGGAAGCAGTCACGCCTGTGTATGCAGGAATTTCTTACCGCAGACTCGTCTGCTTATTCCGTCGTATTACATTTACATCGGGCATTACACTTATATATTGTTATTGGTTAATTATCTTCAAAATAAGCAATCAAATCGAGACTCTTGAGATGTCGACCAGTATATTGACATGTAATCGTGCGATTTAAAACAGTCACCCCATTTCATGAGGTATGCAACAACGAGTGGTGAAGATGCAGACAATGACGAAGAAAATTAGTCTAATGATCTTCCGTCAAACTAAGATGAATCAGATACTAAAGAAAGAATCAACGATAGTTGTTTATCACGCGGAGAGATTTCACGGTCTTCTTGCAGTTGAAAGCGTGCGTAGTGTTTTGTTGCTCCCTAGTATGCAACCCGACGAGTGGACTTTAACAAACGATAATAAAACAGTGTGCCAAGAAGAAGGAGGCTTTTACCAACAGATGGCCGGATGGGAGAAGCAAATGACGGAATCGGCTCAAATCCAGAACACAAAAATCGCAAAGGTAGGGGACGACGGGGAGGTGAACTGCATCGATATCGGATAACCCGAACCATACACATTTGAGGATTCACTACTAGGGGAATTGACAGTAAGGAAGTTTGTGGTTGAACCATAACTTGACCTGTCCTGTTCCCTTATATGTAGGTCTTGGTATTATCGAGCTTTGGCGCCTAAAATATGCCATATATATGACTATTAGGTGCCCAAAAAGCACTAACTGGCAGAAAAATCCCTCACCAGTTTCGAAGGAACGAGGGTGCAGGATGTGCTCCATCTATACGCCACGTCACAACGCGACTCGCATTGTTCACCAGAGTGGGTTATTCAACCGCTATACTCTGGTGCAACGAGCTAAGACTAGTGTTTTGAGTGGCAAGATAAGTGGCTTTGAGCCCTCTATTCTCAACCTCAAGAGTCCCTGGTGCCTCAACAAACCAGTTACATCCAAGCGACGCGTCCTAACGACACCCAACCGAATTACAGAAGCTGTGGAAGCTAGGGTACAAGCCTAGCTGTAGACGAAAAACAATATACCTCAGGCGTCTGTACGAAGACAACTAATAATATTCACCTGTAGACGAAAAACAATATACTACAGGTATGTTAGCATAACGGAAGAAATGTCTTATAAGGAAATAACGCACCCTCAGGCGTCTGTACGAAGACAACTGAGGGAGCCGTTTGGAGTCCGTAAGGTATAAGTAGGTACTGGCCCTAGATACGGAATAGCAAATAGGTAGTAATGCAAATAGGTATGAAACCGATTGCTTAAGATGAAATAACAAAGTGGTGAAATAAAAGATAAGTATGAAATACTGTAGAGGTGAAATAAGAAATAGAAAATGAAATATCGCACCGAGTGCGCCATCCCCTCAGTAGGGCGAGCAGTCCCCTATGACACTCCCCCGGACTGCAAGCCTGGCTCATAAATGGAGCATCGTTACGATGTTTTTGTGTAGAACACGTGGTAAGGGTTTCGTGAAGATGTCGGCAATGTTTGCATTGGAAGGAATGTGGACAACCTCGATGTCTTTTTCGGTGACGCGTTCGCGTATGTAGTGGCATCGAATGTCAATATGTTTAGCCCGTGGGTGTCCCTTGGTGGAGTTTGTGAGTGCAATGGCGGAGGTGTTGTCTGCGAACAACTGCATCGGGAGGTCCTGGGGAACACCCAGCTCGAATAAGAAATTGTTCATCCACATCGCCTGTTGGCACGCCCGACTCATGGACATGTATTCGGCCTCCGTTGTAGACAATGCCACCGTAGGTTGCAATTTTGAGCTCCATGAGACCGCTCCGCCTGCCATCATAAAGATGTACCCACTTGTCGACCGGCGTGAAATCAACTCTCCCCCGTAGTCAGCGTCGACGTATCCAATGGGCTTAACTGTGCCACCCCGTCGGTATGTAATGCTGTAATCTAGTGTTCCCTTGACGTATGCGAGAACGTGCAGTACGGCCTTCCAATGTGCAGGACCAGGGTTGGATTGGAAACGTGCCAGAAGACCAACAGCGTACGATAAGTCAGGTCGCGTAGCCGCCTGTGCCCCCATCAGTGACCCCAAGGCCTCTCTGTATGGCTTGTCAAGCATGTAAGCCTTATCCTCCTCGGTCTGTGGGGTAGCGGATTCATCCAGACATATTCCGGTCGGCAGTGGCGTGTGTCGCGTGTTACAGGCCTCCATCCCATATCTTTTGAGGACGCGTTCGAGATAAGCCCGCTGGGATATAGTGATAGAGCCTGTCTCCTTGTCTCGATCGACGCGCATTCCAAGGATGAATTGAACTTCCCCCATGTCCTTGATCTCGAAGCACTCTCCCAACTCTTTCTTTGCCACAACCGCCCCTTCCTCAGTCGAAGACACCCCAAGAACATCATCCCCATATGTGCTCGTCATCGTCCGTTCATCTCCTATGGTCCGAGCACGTACGCAACTATCCGCTCTTGATGCCGCATAGCCTAACCGTTCGTATAGGGCGTTCAGCGTCCTCCACCAATCGTAGCCACCCTGCATCATGCCGTAAAGCGTTTTCAGCAACAGCCAGACCATGTCCTCACCCCCTTCCATACCAGGGGGTACGCGCATGTACACGGTGTGGTCCAGAACGCTGTTCAGATACGCTGAGACGAAATCGACCTGCCATAAGTGTAGTCCCAACGCGGCAGCAATTGCAATCATCATCCGAATCGACTCTAGCCGTGCGACAGCAGCATAAGTTTCGTCAAAATCCTCCCCCGGAGTCTGGGAAAAACCCTTTGCTACTAAGCGCGCCTTGCGTTTGATGATATTCCCATCAGCGTCATACTTGTTCGCATAGACCCACCTGCAGTCGATGACCTTCTTGTCTGCAGGGACACTTGATCTTGGTACAAGTTTGTAGACTTCCTTCTCCTTCAAGATCCTCAGTTCGTCCTTCATAGGCTGAGACCAGAGGTCTGGGCGACGAATGGCTTCCCCATAATGTTTGGGCAATGCATCATCAGTAGTAGTGTCAGCTAAGAATGCATGCATACTGTTTGCTGTGTTTCCGTGTGCCCAATCCTCGCCAGCCTCTCGTGCCTCATTAATTACTTCATCTGTTTCCCTGGCTGCAATAAGTCTCTGTGCAGGACGTGTAGCGCGTGTTGAACGACGTGGGACAAAAGGAATTGGACTTGGTGCTCTGGGTGCGGGAGGTTGCTCAGCAGGCATAGGCGGTTCCGGGGGCACAGTGGGTTCGTGCTCGGTTAGTACGGGCCTCGGGTGTAGTGGGCCATCCGTTGGCCGAACCCGTGGGGCAATCAAGCGTTGGTTGGCATGGACAATCCCTGGAGCGTCATCTGGTGGGGCTAACGGTGTGGTACTGAAGGTATCGGAGGGAGGGAGACGGTGGCCTGATCCTTCGTCGAATATGACATCCCGGCTAGAAACAATGAGCCGCGTATTAGGATCATATAATTTGTACCCGTTCTCCGTATATCCGATCATTATGTGTTTGATTGACCGATGATCTAACTTTGATGCGATAAGTTCCTCGGGGATCTTGGCAAACGCTGTACTCCCAAATGGACGGAGGTGTGCAACGCTTTGGCGTTTTCCTGTCCACGCCTCTTCAGGTACGACCTCTGGATGGCGAGACGATGGGATCCGGTTACGCACGTATATGGCGGTTGCAGCCGCATGTCCCCACAGAAATTTGGGCAAACCACTGTCGGCTAGCATGCATCGGACCGTGTCGATGATCGTCCGAATGGAACGTTCCGCAAGTCCATTTTGGGCGTGTGCATAAGGTACATTTACCTCAAGAATTATCCCGTGTGCCCGGCAATACTCAATCCATTCCTCGTTCAGCCATTCTCGGCCTCCATCAATGCGGAAAACGCGTAACTTCTTCCCCGTTTGCCGCTCTGATTCCACATGGTACGTTTTGAATCCGGATAACGTGCTTACTGCATCCTTTCTCCCAGTCAAGAAGCCCTTCATACGTGTCGTCCCGCCATCTACACCCAACATCATATAGAGCGCTCCCCCGAGCGCTGTCACTGTTGCCGGCCCCCATAAGTCGAAGTGTACCCTCATATTTGCCTCTGTCTCAGGGATGACTATTCCGTCATACGGGCGCGCGTTATGTTTTCCATACACACAATCCTCGCATATCGTTCGTCTATCCACACCTCCTAAAATGATCAGCCCATCCACTAAAGATTTCCGTGCCATGTTCCGAATGCTTTCTACGCCAGCATGTCCAAAACGGCGATGCCAAGTATCGAGATTGGTAGGTCGAAACTTAGATTGTGATATTAACGCGTGCGCGGTTGATTCCCCCGGAGGCAATACATCTAGTTCGTACATGCCATCCTTTCCCTGGCCTATCATGACAACATTTCCAGTAGGGTCCGTGAACGTGGCCTTTCCCTCTGAGAATGTCACGGCAAATCCGGCTGCGTCGAATTTAGCGATGGAAACAAGATTAGCAGTAAGATCAGGCGTGTGGAGAGCAGAATGGAATCGTAAGTATGATTTCTTTCCATTGAGTACAACTTCCTTTCTGACAAGGCCTTTCCCTAGGATTCTAAAGCTCCCGTCTTTGTTGGCTGGTCTCCCGTGTTTCGGTGTGGCAAATTGTTCGTAATCGACGAAATCTGCGCGATCTACGAAGCAGTGGTGCGTGGCGCCCGAGTCGGCGTACGTGCGTAATGAACCATCGTCAAAAACGTCTCCTCCATGGGCTGAAAGTGCATATGTCTGGCCTGACGTCGTGTCTGGTGCTGGACTAGCCGTTGCTGCTGTAGTACTCGAAGGAGTTGATGGTGTGTCTGTTCTTCCCCTATTCCTAAAGTTTGAAGGGAATTGACCCTCCTTTCCACCTCCAGGCCAATAGCAGTTTTTGATCATATGCCCGTTTCGCTTGCAATTAGGGTTTACGCACACAAGTCTTTGCTTCTTAGGCGTTTGGGGACTTCGGGCCTGTAGTGCTGTGGTAATTGTGCCCAGGGCTGGGTCGCGCGATTTTAATCGGTCCCAGTGTTGTAGGACAGCGGTTACGACGTCTGACGAGGTACCTTTCCCATATAAGGTCGAGACGAGAACATCCCATGACGCCGGCATTGATGTCAAGATAATGATTCGAAATGCTTTGTCGTCGATCGTTGCCCCTTTATCAAGGGCGATGCGCCACTTCTCTCGTAATGTTGCGATGTGGGTAGGAAGATCTGTCCCGTCCGTGTATTGGGTATAACGAAGATCCTTTTCTGCTTGTGCAGCGGCATATTCCGACGCCTGACCGTAAGTATCTTCTATAGACTTCCATGCGTCAGCCGCTGATCCATCCGTTTTAACCCCAAGGCCCATGGGGTTCTTTGTGTTAAAGACAACCAGGGCAAGTGTCCACCCATCACGTAGCTCCCACTCTTCCAGTGAGGGGGTAGGGCTAGTCCACCCAGTAGATTGTATGGGCGTAGTTCCTTCAGCTGCTGGTGTCGACTGTGTTGTAGTTTGTGGTTGTGTGATTGTTCCGTCGAGATATCCGCGTGCGCCACGAACTCTCGCGGACACCATGATACGACTCTTAAAGCCAGGAAAGTTTGTTCCATCGAACTTGTCCTCATCGAGGTAAACGGGTGGGCTATAGCCAGTAGAAGCCGACATGTTGTAGTGTGGTGAGTTTCTTAGAATGTGGGGTTAAACTTCGTTCAGATCTAATGAGGTTCTTATGCGCTCGCAGGGCCCATAACCTGTAGACGAAAAACAATATACCTCAGGCGTCTGTACGAAGACAACTAATAATATTCACCTGTAGACGAAAAACAATATACTACAGGTATGTTAGCATAACGGAAGAAATGTCTTATAAGGAAATAACGCACCCTCAGGCGTCTGTACGAAGACAACTGAGGGAGCCGTTTGGAGTCCGTAAGGTATAAGTAGGTACTGGCCCTAGATACGGAATAGCAAATAGGTAGTAATGCAAATAGGTATGAAACCGATTGCTTAAGATGAAATAACAAAGTGGTGAAATAAAAGATAAGTATGAAATACTGTAGAGGTGAAATAAGAAATAGAAAATGAAATATCGCACCGAGTGCGCCATCCCCTCAGTAGGGCGAGCAGTCCCCTGTGACACTAGCTTCCACCAAATATATTCCTTCCGGGTATATAGATCCACCTGCAAACCATTGTCCACCCTTTTATCAACAGGCCGTACCTACTAGTCGAACGACGAGCCGAAACGACATTGATCTGTTAGGGTGAACATGT
>JABCKM010029972.1:0-10534 GCA_018221805.1 Rugosomyces carneus | reverse complement strand
TCCCAAAGACTACTAGAGCGATCTCGTCCTGCTGGAAGATGCACTTCCACAGACTCTGAACTCATGGCCATTTGCATGGCTGTTGAGTACTCAATTCAGTATGAAGATGTATCCCACATTCACATCTTCACTGACTCCATTAGTGCGGCCCGACTTTCTACGGACCCCACTCCACATTCCTTTCAGGCCCAATCCCTGCGGGTCTGCTCCCTCCTTACAGATTGGTTTGAGGGCAACCCCGACCAAACTGTCAGGTTCATCTATGTCTCAAGTGCCAGTAAATGGCCTCCCCACCTCACCGCGCACAAACTCGCTACCAGCCTCCGGGTCGCAACAAGCTCGCTCGCCTCTTTGCTGGACCTCCGGCGCAAGCTTGCGGTTGATACCATGACCCTCGGTTGGACTGAGGAGCTTGGGAACCCATGTCTGCTGTGATGTAGTCACACACATGTGTAGTGCCCCTACCTGAGTGTCAGGTTGCCATTGCAGGTTGACCACAAGCCACCCACACCCAACCCCTTGCACAAACCCACCAAAAAACCTGTAGGTTTCTGCAACCCATGCTGTTCCCTAAATACAATCATCTTGCTGCTTATAATGTTAGAGCTGAATACCAACTTAGACTATTGTACAACAAACAACAGTGGCAGAATTGGATATAACTTGTAACACTCCATGATCTCATGCTACATTATAAAGAAACAAAGAATAAATAAATGTACATTACAGTATCTATCAAACCTATTCATATATAGTCATTTCCAGCTCTGACTTGGTAAACAAGGTTACTACCACATCAGGAAAAGGGTACCAATGGTATAAGCCCAAATTATAATTATTTTCAATCACAAGGCCATTCAAACCAATCGTACAATAATATTCCATTATACTATTTAATCAATAAAAATATCACTAATTAATGTAAAGAAATAATTAAACAGCCTTGCAACCAATGATCAACATTCAAAATAAATCACCAAGGCTTGTGAGGAGATGTCAATAATCATTGGATTATTGTCAACTCACACTGATAATGAAATTACCAAATGACATATGTATGATTCTAACTTTCTATAATAATACTACTAATATAATTAGATTGTCTCAGCTGCAAAACCAAATAATTGACTACAAATCAACATCAGATATTATCATCAAGCAAGATTATAAACTCTTACCACTGTGTCAATGTTACCAGACACCACTGGTACACTCCCAGATGATTGCTTTCAAGCTGAAACCCTTACTTGCCTCTTCTATATCAGGGACAGTATTGACCAACTTTGTAACCAGTTGGATGAGCACATGGCAAACCTACCATCAGCGTTAAAGGAAGCAATCAATAAGTTCCTGGCACAAACTGATGATACCGATTCTGAAAAAAATGGTATGTTTCTAGTGGTACAATTCGTGTCTAGACTCAAGCTTTTTTATATATAGAAAATTACCTGCATATGCCATCCCCACGTCCTATCAAACAGCAATGGCCGCCTTGTACCTGCACACAAACCACTCCAGCTTGCCTACACCCACTCAAAACTAAAAGAACATTGACCTCATCGCTATCCATTTTTCCTACATTTGACACTCTCAATGCTTCCAAAATCCCTAGCCACTGTGATCCACTAGGATCCCAAGTGTCTTCCCATACAGAATCAGACCCTGACTACGATCAAGCATTCACTATTAGTACTACTGATTAATCCATCAAGTTGTTACTGCTTTACTGATCCATTTTGTTTTGAAATTGCTTTGATAATTGAATATGTGCTGTATGAATTAATACTCTCAACTGTTGGTAGAGTTTATATGTTACTGCTGCTTTAAGACCAAATAGGATAATATTTGTGAAGAAATATTTGTGCACACAACAAAGAATTTATGAAAGCAATGCAAAACCTGAACTGCCTTTCTCTCCCCCTGCATACATACTCTCAAGGTCAGATTCTGAGTCAAGTTCTGCATTTTTGTCTTCATCATCTGAGTCCTCAAGATCTACATCATTGTCTTCATCATCCAAGTCCTTGAGCAATTCATCATCATTTTGTTGCAGTTCCATATCAATCTCAGGCTCCACCTCCATTTCTTCATGTTCTGCATCAACCTCTCTCAAGTCCTCCAACTTTTTGCCTATACCTTTAACATCATCTATTCTGTCTTCATCAGAAGTATAGCCTTTATGCCAACTTCTAAACAGCTTTTTAAGCTCAATTACAAAGATATGTAGCCAGCTTTGCATACTTACATGATTCACCCCACTACCGTTAAAGCGCATGAAGATGTCCCTATCAGCAAATCTAGAAATAGTTAATAGAGACCAAGAATTCAAACTCTAAATTGATAACTCACATGTCAACATAATAATGCTTCCAATCTAAATTGTTTTCTTCTGCAAGTCTTGCCACTGATGCAGCCAGCAATTTTGAAGTTTGCTGTCTAGCAAATTGAGGGATAAGATGTACACCTTGTATCACACTTGATAGGTCAAGGAAACCAAAAGTGCTTGCGTCATAGGCATATTGAACACAATGCATATGTTTTGTTGCAAAGCCAGCTGATCGGCTTGCATCAACTTTGAACCATCTGACCTATAGGCATTTGACAGATGTGTATTGGCGCTGTTTCTGAAGGCAGGCCATTACATTGAATATCCCAATGACACAGGCATATTGAAAAGGGTGCGAGTCTTTATTATCTGTCTCCCCTAGTATCATTATGTTTGATTGGTGCTTAGGGTTGATCAAATCCTGTTTACGTTGATTATTGTAAGTAGTGTAATTAACTTGCAACATGTTGTGGGAATAGATGGAGTTGTTGAGGATGATTAGTCATTGACAGTGTTCATTGGTAACTGATTTGTTTGGGGGAACAAGCTGGCTGAGAACATATTTGTGTAGCTTGGGAATGAAGTCCTTGAGAAGTTATCATTGAAATCAGAATTATAGTAGTAAAAAAACACATACTTTAAAAGAATTGTTATCTCTGTGTTTTGATGTCCAGTGCCCTATGTTCAATGGTTGATGACTTTTTTTTAAGAGCTGATAGTGTTCAGCAGGATCTGAAGGTGGGAGCTCTTCCTCCTGAAGTGATCAAAAATCATCATCATGTTCATCAGCCATTTGTTGCATTACCCTTAACCTTGATTAATGCTGTTCTTGTAGTGCAATCTGCTTGTTGATATTTCCTTTGTTTGTTCAGGAGTAAAAATGTTTTACACAACAATGCTTTTGTTCCCCCTGTGGATTAAATTAGTGCTAGAATAATAGCTGCTATAAAAAAACTACTATTTGTGTTGAGTACGAGTCAGTAGTTCCAAATTGAGCTATAGCGTTGGGATAGTGCACAATAAAGTGCATTTTTGGTGCATTGAGCTTGAACTCTTTTTGGCCAGAGATTTGTGATGTATTCTTGGTTTTTGCCTCTCTGTTTGAAGCTTTTATCTTATCAAACCTGATCACGACATTGCCATTTCCTTTGGCTACAACAGCTGCCCTTTGACAATATGATGCTTTTGCCTCCTTTGGAGTTTCTTTTATGTGAAACAATGGACATATATGTTTGGTGAAGTTGCACAGAGCCTTTGTGAGAAGACCAGTAACATTTCAAAAGTAGTGAAGAGTAGAATCTGTATGCATTTGTAGCTTAGCTGATGCATGCCACCATGCCATAATGAACAAAAGGTCTTGTATCTTGCAGTCAACAGATTGGCTAGTCTGGGAGAAAGTCCTTTGAAGCATGGCCCAGCACACTGTCAAGGAATGAATTAATAGTTGTCATAATGATATTATAATGTAATACTTGAAGCATGTCGTTAAAATCCTGTGCAGCAAGATTTTTCATGCTTGAAACGTCATTTTAGAACCAGCGGATTGTTGAGCGACCAAAAGAAGGCACCTGATGGAACCATTGGTTCAGTTCAGTAATGCCATCCATACCATAAGTGTGCAGCATTCAGAATAAATGGGTGATAACTGAGCACCAGACACCCAGTTTGTACTTATGCATCAGGTCTCATGCAAAAAGCTCAAAGTAATTCCCCCCTTAGGGTAAAATCAACTCTGAGAAAGCATTCTACATCACATATTATACATTGATTTATTTTACTACTAAACACTGCTTACTCTAACAGCAACTAGTGACTGCCCAAGAAACTCCTTTGCTTTGACACTTGCAACCAATCGGCCCATTTCAAAGATCCACTTGCAGACAGTTTCAATCTTGTCCTGAATATGATCAGTGTCAACCCAAATCTTTGATGACCAAATTATATTGTGAAGCTTTGTCCCTAGCTGCACAATCTGCTCAAGCTGTAATAAGCATGTCAGGCAAAACCATGTTTCTTTCTGCATCAGGCCTGCAAGAAGAGTTCTAAAGGAAATATTAGTGAGTATGGGAACACATTGTAAGAATAACAGAACATACTTCTTGGGATAGTTGGCTGAGTATACAAAGAAGCAAGGAGATCGTTGTCACCAAATGCCATCACCACACTTCACAACTATCCCCTCCTTATAAATACACCAGAATTCATCATTGAGAAGGTGCCACCACACAGCTTGGATGAGATTGTGCTTGATGAACGTTAGAATAGCATCCATTGTAGGTCAATTATAATGAGTGCAATATGTGTCTTGAACAAGATCAGGAATCTGTTCTACATAGTTAGTACATTCATAGTATAGCACCTTCAAACTTACCAAAGATAGGTACATTAGGTGATGAGCCAAAAACAAAGATACAAGTGATTGAATATATTTTAATAGATTGCCAAACCAAAAATAGATGGGCCAGAGTGCAATCATCCCAAAATTGGCCAGTTGAGTGGCATCCGAGTATAGAAACAAACTAATGACAGTCATCTCGAGTGTGCATCTGATGGATGGAGTGACTTCATTTTTAAGTGCTAGGAAAGCATAGCCAGGGGCAAACCAGATGATGAGATACCTGAACCTGATCCCAATGCAGACAACAACAAAATAGCCCAATACATCAGGAAAGCGTCATATTGATTGAGAAGTCCTTGAAAGTTCTTGGAAAATGTATAGTTGGTTTTCTTGATGTTTTATATGATTTTAAGAAACTTATTTTTTTTTCAAGAACTCCAAGGACTCCAAGATAAGCCTATTCTTGGAGTCCTTGGAGTTCTTGATGACCTTGGGAAAAAATTAAAGTGTTTTGAATATGCATATAAGATCCAGAAATCAAATGATTAATTTTCCAAGCAATTCCAAGAACATCTCAAGCAAGATGATACTTTGCTGATGACTACAAGACAGTGAGGGAAGCAGCAGAGTAAGTTTCTGTTTTGTTTTGCAAGTAATGATATAACTCTTTGCAGTTATTGCGTGGAGTGTCAAAAAAGGGAGATCAACGCTTACAAAAAAATACTCAAATTGAAGCTTCAACTCAAGCCAGTCCTTGAGTATTTCATTGGTCTGGTGGGCAAATCAGGCATGTTCAGTGACAGTCTCATATCTAAGCTCTGCAAAACAGTATGTTAGACTAATTATATGCACATTTATTGACAATATACATGCTTTACTTATACATAGATTAAGCATGGCATAATGAGCACATGCATGGCCAATACTGCAAAGCTTAAGAAGAATATACTTGAGAACAAGAACACCTTTTTCTCCAGTATTTCTGCTCCTTGACCCATCAATAAAGCCAAGCATGGTTTCAATCACATTAATACTGGATGACTTCTTTGCCCTGCACATCTTGCTAATGACTACAGCCCCAAGTGTGCACCTTTACTGTATACTGGGCATTACCTACTAATATAATGTAGACTTTTAATTTGACTCAAACAGCAGGAGTTGGATGTAACTGCTAATGACCTTCCCTTTTTTCTTTACAACAAAAGTAGGGAGCCGACAGAGGAAAAAACATGGTAGGGCCTCTGCTGTGGATACATCATGATGAGTGTATATATCCACCTCCTCTGGTAGTGCTAACCTAATGTCGTATTAGGCATGTCAAGATCTTCTCTTTGGGAACAGTATCAAGTGCATCCATGGCAAGTTGCATCCTGCTTCAAAGGAGCTGATTGCCATCAAGTTCAAGATGACCACCATCATGCCAGGAACAATAGCTTATACAGCATGCCAAGTAAGTACAAAATGTCCTACATTATACCCATAATAACCTTCTTTATGTTTTAGGTATGCTTTGTGCTGAGCTCACTCAACTCTTGGAGTGTCTAAGATGGTAATTTCTCAACATGCAACTTTTTTTACAATATTCTTTGGCTCTTCGAAGATAACAAACCCTGGGCCAGTGACATGCTTATGTTTTGGAACAAGTAAGTTTTAGTCAAGCATCTGTGTCTGTCAATTACTAATTCTTTTTGATAATAGTATACTCTTCAACCCTTGTGGCACAACATGCCATAAGTGCAAGGAACTCCCGTCACAGCCAGTGCCTGAAAGTGACATGGCTAGGATGAAGAAGGCTCGTAATGATCAGATGCAAAAGGAGTGGGAGCTTGAACAACAACACTTACAAGGTTCTGAGACCAACAGTAGTGTTGAAGTGTAACAATATTTTATTGTAGTAAATACTTAAACTATTTATACAAGCATTGTAACATAGCGACGCAACCAATTAATAAAGATCTACCAAGTATCTAAGTAACTACATAGCATATCTAATCAATGATGGCACCATTCTTAATAGGGAATGCAGAGGCATGGTAAGGCAGTGCTGCCACATTACTAATGATCCAAACTAATTCTCAACATTCCCCCTCGACTCTAACATTCCAAGTCTCATGACAAAGTCCTCATGCTTTGGCTTGGGTAATGCCTTAGTAATTAGGTTGGCATAATTGTCGTCGGTTGCGCAGTACTGAATTTTGATCTCATCAGAGATCAATTTCTCATGGATGAAATGATGGCAGATGTCAATGTGTTTGGAGCGTGCATGATTGGTTGGGTTGGATGAATAAGCGATTGTGCCTTGGTTATCAACCTGTAGCGTAGTGGGGCCAAGAATAGAAGTTCCAAGCTCTGATGTAAGTGTACATAACCACATGATTTGGCACACAGCGAGGCTTTCCGCCATGTATTCGGCTTCCATACTCAATAAGGCAACTGTCTGTTGCTTCTTTGATGCCCATGTGATTGGACTGCCCTGCCATCAAGAAGACATTTCCTGAAATGGATTTACGATTGTTTGGGTTTGATCCCCAGTCAGCGTCTGAGTAAGCAACTATTTCAGGACTTCCTGATGCATGGTAAGGTTGACCTCAGCCAAACTTGATGACCCCACGTGACCAAAAGCATTACAAAATGTTATTTTTTTGGTATTTTGGTATTAACATCACAGGAAATGGAAAATACGCAAATTTGAACAGTAAAATCAAAGGAAATAGAATTATCTACAGATTCTCCGCTGCAATTGTAAGAAAATGCAGATTTAAGGATGTTAATATGTTATCAGTGCTTATCTTAATGTACATCATTGCAATTAGCACCATCAATATAAAGTGATGGAAGGGAATTTGTGGCCTGTGTAACAGCCCCACTACCAAAAAAGAAAGCCAAGTTACTGAGCTTTCTTTTTGGTGCTCAAAGAGGTCAAGATATGATTCCCAGCAAGCCACAAAGTATAAGAGAACCAAGATGTATATTCGCTCATCTAGACCCATATATTGCTTTAGATAAATCTACACAGCCTTTCCAGCCCACTGTTCAACCTACAATCAACCACCTAGTACATGTATCATAAGATCCATTGTGTTTTTCCTAGTTTCTTGATGAAAGCCCTTGTAGAAGCTCAGTAATTGACGGCATCACATGTCTTTTGTCACACATTTGTTACGGCACGTGGGGTGGTCAAGTTTGGCTGAGGTCAACCTTAAGTGATGCTGAGGTGCCGTGTCCTGTTAAGGTACCAAAAGACGTGTTTGACCGCTGTCCAGTGTACCGGGCCGGGGTTGCTAGTGAATTGACTGAGCATGGTGACGGCAAAAGAAATGTTGGGCCATGTTCCGATGGCCGTGTACTTCTCATCCTCTGGAGTCTGGACCAATTTGATGTTTGGTTCAAGTGGCATGCTGATAGGGTGGGAATTATGCATGCCAAATTGTTCCAAGATCTTGCCGGTGTACTGGGATTGCGTGATCTGGAGAGTTCTGTTCTGAAGATCACGTGTGAGTTCTAGACCAACAATTTGTTTGGCAGGGCCTAGATCCGTTATGTCATAGTGGGCCTTGATTTCGGCCTTAAAGTTATTAATAGTCTTGGTTGTCAATCCAAGAATCATCATGTCGTCAACGTGTATGGCAACAATAATCACATGAGCATTGGTGTACCAAAAGTAGACACACTGATCGGAAACGATGTGCGTAAATCCCAATTTAGCAAATGTTTCATTTAGGACGGTATTCCAGGTGTGTCCTGACTGTTTGAGGTCGTAAATGCATACCAATCCCATTCATTCCTCATACCCCTCGGGTTCCTTCATATAAATTAATTCCTCTAATTTCCCATTAAGGTAAGCACCGACAATGTGAATGACATGGACTTCCAATTTTAGTATTGCCGCCAAGGCTAATAATAGCCAGAGCATCTCCAGCTGCATCACAGGCGAGAACATCTCGAAGAAGTCGATTCCAGGGATCTGTGAGAACCCCTTGGCAACAAGTCTAGCCTTGTGCTTGATCATGTTACCATTTGCATCCTGTTTGATCTGGAAGACCCACTTGTTGGCTATGGCGGTACGTCCCAGTGGTAAGGCTTCCTTTTCCCATGTGCCCCTTTTAGTCAACTGATTGATCTCATCATCCATCACCTGCTTCCACTTTGGCCAGTCATTCCGTGACATGGCTTCTTTTACTGATTGAGGATCCTGATCCTCCTCATGCCCCAAAAAGGCATAGTCTTCCCCATAGTACGTGCTTTCCTTATTCTTCAATGTGTCATGGGGCTTATACCCCAGTTGTTCAGTTGCTGGTAATTGATGGCAGGGTGGGAGAGAAGTTGTGATGACGGTTCCCTGGTTGGGACTGGGATTTGTGATGGCATTGCTATTTTTGGCACTGCTGGTGCCTGTGGCTGTAGTGACGCATCTGCTCTTGGTCCCGCCTCATTCCCTGTTGCCTGATTCCCCTGATTACTTAACTCCCCCTGGATTGGCAATGGGGTCGTCAGCGTAATGTTGTCCTGATAGCTAGGCTCCCCTTGACCAAAAATATTACATTTCTAGACACTCCCATGTGTTGCATAGTGGGATTATAATACCAATAACCTTTGCTTTGGTCATTTATACCCACAAAAATGAATTCCCGCAATTTCGGATCAAGTTTTGATCGGTTCTTGTCCTCCTGCAATACCCAGCACGTGCGCCCGAATTCCCTAAGAAGGCTAACGTCGGGCTTCTTTCTCCAAAATAGCTTGTAAGGTGTGTGTTCTAGAAGCGTTCAGTTCAGCCACTCCGCTATGCCATTTTGAAAAGGTGAATAAGCTGCCGATGTCTCCAATCAGATCCTGTGCTCCTGTAAGTAGCATGTGAATTCCTTCCCCACAAACTCCTCCGCCCTGTCTGCCCGAAATAGCTTCAGCTTCTTTCCCATTTGGGTTAGAACAAAACTTTGATATTCTTTGAACTTTGCCAAGGCCTCATCCTTTGTTTTCATGAAGTATGTCATTGATTGCCAGGTCTTGCCATCCATAAACATGATGAACCACAGCAATCCCCCTCTCCCTCTGGTCTGGGCCGGTCCCCATATGTCACAAACTGTCAGATTGCTGATCTCAGCGATTTCAGTTTTGCTTTCCTTTGGAAAAGGTTTGATGTGCTACTTGGCAATAATACATGCCTTGCATTGGGCTGGTTCTTCAGCATTTTCATTTACATCCATCCCTGTAACCATCCCCTTAGTCTTTAGCATTTTAATTGAAGCTATATTGAGATGCCCAAAGGCCTGGTGCCATTCTTCCCACGTCCGTCCCAAAGCGGCTGGGAATGCCTGATCATCAATTCGAAGCGCTTTGACGTCAAGATCAAATAATCGGCCCGATTCCCTTCCTTCCATCAGAAGCGTCCTATCCGGGGCCTGGAGCTTGACTTTCCCATCAGCAAAAAGAACTTTGATGCCTGATTCTAAGGCACGCGAGATTGATAGGAGATTATGCAGGGCATCAGGCGCGTGGACGACATTCCGGAGGGTCTGGACCCTTGTCTTCCCATTCACATGACACTCTAGCCTCACTGTCCCCCTTCCCAATCCATCTACTCCCCCAAATCCAGTAATCTGATGCTCAGGTGCGGTGATGTATTTGCTAAAAATAGCCCAATCCTTTGCAATGTGTGACATGCATCCCAAGTCTGCCAGCCATCTATCAGCGCCCTTTCCAACGTAGGCCATGTCTTGCCTGAAAAAGGGGAATTCATCGGCAGCCTTGTGCGCCTTGTCTTTTCCGTCAGATTTTGATCAGCATTGTGATTTGATGTGTCCCTTCTTTCCACATTTGAAACACTCTATATTTGGATTAATGGCCTTCTTGAACTTCTTGCCATTCTTTGC
>JABCKM010029969.1:0-10671 GCA_018221805.1 Rugosomyces carneus | reverse complement strand
GACCAGGATCGAGTGTCGAGCGCTATGGAGACACAGAAAGAGGTCGACGAGCGCGAGCGCTTTTTCACCAAGACTCTGAACCCCTACACCGTGTCCAATCCTACCTATGATAACCATGGGAAGCCACCCTCTGATAAGGGGACACGTACCGAGATCCTGAACGAAATCCGGCACTGGGTAAACGATATCGGTTCCAGATCCCGGAACTTTCTTTGGCTTACAGGTGTTCCGGGATCTGGCAAATCGGCTGTTACTGCATCGCTCGCACGAGAATGCAAAGACCTTGGTATACTCTGGGCACAATACTTTATCACGAGGGCTGATGCGAACACAACCAACCCTAAGAAATACTTTCCGTCTATTGCCCGCCAATTAGCGGATCAATCGCCGAACATTGCAAACTCTATCCGTGACGCGCTGAAGAAGACGCCTTCGTTGACGGACGATATCTCCATTGATCAAGTTGCAACCTTGTTCACGAGTTCCATTAGCAAAGCATCCGAACTGGACCCCAGTCGACCTGTTGTTGTTATCATTGATGGTTTGGACGAGACAGATCGCAATCGGTTGGACGAAACGGCGGATTTACTTTCCACACTATTCTCCCAATTCACATCTCACCCCAATGTCAAGGTCTTCATATCCAGTCGAACAGAGGACGAGATCCACAGGTCATTCAGCCCCCCCTCTAACAACAACTACGTCCATCACATTGACTTGGACACCGAGGACCCAAATTCCATTCGAGACGTCTGTGATCATATTGAGCGGAATCTACACGCCATCTTTAGGAAGTGCAGACTTGACTGGGTTGAATCATTAGGTGATGAATATACCAAAGCTCTCGGGAAGAAGGCATCAGGTCTATTCATCTGGGGAGTCACGGCCATCAAGTTCATATGGGAACAAGTCCGAGCAAGTGGAAGGGAAGGGCTTAAGAACACTTTTCGGATGCTCATAGCTGACATCCCTCCCGGTATCAATGCCCTTTACATGCAGATCCTAGAGACTACCCTTGGAGAACACCCATGGGAGTCAGAGAGGCTTCGTCATATTGTAGGCACAATCTTGTTCTGGAAAAGCCCCCTTTGCATCGATGATCTTACGTCACTACTTGACCTGCATGGAGAATCACCTGATGGAGACCCTGTTGACATTATCCATATCATGAGTCTATTTCGGACAATTCTGGTGGCTGGAACTGATGAGGTAAATGGGGAGACAATCCCACGCACACACAAGTCCGTTTTTGAGTTCTTCACAAGCCCTAGGGTGGATACCAAATATCGTATTGAGCCTTGTCAAGCCCACCTCGAAATTGGAATCCAATGTCTTGTCCACCTTGGTGCTGCCCACAGACTGGCTAGTCAGAGCCCATTGCCACGCTCATTCACATATGCATCTGACTCCTGGCTATTCCACCTGTCACATGCAGATATCTTGGGATCCCAACTGATCTGTGCTGATTCTAGACACTTGTCATCTCCTTCCCTTCTTTCTTTGATTCTCAGACCACTGGCTCAGCCCATACACATAAGCACCCACAAGGATAGGAGAGTCAAGATATCATTGGGGAGCTATATGCAGGCCTTTTATGGAGGAGAAGATGAATGGGTATACCATGATATATACGATTCTAAACCAGCTGGTTTGATGTTCTCTTCAAATGCAAATTTTGCAGTGTCCTCTCCAATAAGCAGTGAGATTACTGTGTGTGACACCATCTATTATCCATGGGCACGCATGCCTTCACAGGAGTCCTGGGGTCTCAGTTGCCTTGCACTCTCTCCTGATGACAAAATCATTGCATCTGGGTCTGCAGATGGTTCCATTGAACTCTGGGACTCTACTTCTGGTGCCCAAATTGGGATCCCAATGACTAGTGACTCTTGGGTAATGTGCATTGATTTTTCACCTGATGGGGAGCAAATAGTTGCTGGCTACGAAAATCGGTCTTGCATTCTCTGGAATGTTTCCACTGGACAGCCTATTGGTGATCCTTGGACTGAACATGAGAACTTAGTGATCAGACTGGTGTTTTCCAGCAGTGGTTTGCGTGTATGCTCAGCTGGTCTTTACAAAAGTCATTACCTAATTTGGGATGTAGCCACTGGAAAGCCAATCAGCCATGGGAATCTTGATGGGCCCACACAAAGCATATCCTTCTCACCCCAAAATGACAATATCCTTGCATTGGGTGGAGACTATGGCATCAACATCTTATTTGGCAAGTCAGAGTGGTCATTCGAAGCAGTTGGAGCTGTTTACGGCCTGCGCTTTGCTCCAGATGGAACAATCATTTTTGGCACTAAAAAAACCATTTTTGTTGCAGCTGTTGATGAGGACCAAGCCACTGCTCGCATAATCAGAAAGGTGGATCACAGTCTTGATACATATGGTGAAAATTTCTTGTTAGCATTCTCATGCAACCTTGACTATGTTGCCTCTTCTAACTGGGATGCACTTCGCATTTGTGCTCTCCATCATAATGCAGCGTCTCTTGAATTAGTTCCTATCAAAGGAACAATTCCCCTTACACAGCCAGATGAGGTTGATCAGGCTCTTGTGGACATGCTGTCCAACCTTCAAGTTGAAGAGATGCAACACAAACCTGAGGCTGTGATCAAGAGCCCCCGTCTGAGCAGAATGAAGTGGTATCAGGGGCGTGATGATGGAGCACAGTCATTTGGCAGGACAGTATTGGTTGTGACAGATCATGCTATCATTGCCGCAGAAGGAAAAGATGGAGATGAAGATTATTTGTTGAGGATCTGGAAATTGGGTTGGGAGACAACATAGGTTGTAGCTGACAATTTGATCAGACAATGGTCATAATCTCAAAGTTGTTACAATATTGTTTGCTATATACAATGAATATCTTTGCTACTTGGCACTACCAATTTTAGAAGAACACAGACACTCGGAGTATACAGTAAATCGAGATAGCTAACATCCACCATGTAACCATGAGCAATGTTGTCACAGTCTGCTTTCTCAGTGCATGTTCAGCTAAACCACGCAGACGCACACCAGTAGCTCACGTATTCCAAGATCTAGCGGGTAGGTATGGGCAAGCTCTTCCGTTGCACAGGCAAGAGTCCTGCTTGGGAAAAGGATCTAGAGGTAGAAAAGTGACCTACAAAGGACTCAAGAAAAGGCACGAACAATAGCCTGCAAGTATGATGTGAACGTTACGTTTGTGCTGTGTAGTCAGGTATAGAGCATCGCATATATCATTAAAGTTGAGAGTTGAGGGTAAATAGTTGTTAGCGGAGGCAGCGTTCGCCCCCCCCATGTCCCCATTTTTTCAGAATCTCAGACTCTCATCGGCAGTCTACAGCGTTTCGCCGTTTGGGAACATCAGCCCACCCACCTCTTGTGTTTTGTCTAGAAAGAAATAGCTGATACTACCGCGCCCGTACTTGCACAAACGTTAAGCGCTTCACCTTTTTATGGGAACTGCCTGCCTTTTTGGTTTTGTATCCACACCTGTAACATTGTATATCGAAGCCGAATACGTTAGAGCTTGTATCTCTAAATGGTCGGTGAGTTTTTAATAACAAAGAAAGAAGGTGAAATAAGTCGCATACATACGTCGTAAATATGAAGCATAAGTTCTCTGAATTCATCCGAGTCGGACCTGTATGCAGGTAGGGTTTCTGACTGGAGAAAGTTCGGCGCTAGCAAAGGATAATTTTCCCCTTGCTTACTTTTGAGAGGCCGACGCACACCGTCAGAATTCCGATGGGTGGAAGGAAGATCTTTGATACCTTGGCGAGCGATGGATATGGTGAGTTCCGGGTACATTCCCCCCGTATATATGGACAGAGTTCAGGTCTAAAATTGGAAAGACATATTACGGGATTAAGTAGCAGTCAGAACCACAAAGGGAACAAAACGTACCTTCGAAACTGTTAAGCCACCCCGGGCAAGAATCATACCGGTTCCACCGCCGCCTTACTATCGGAAGCCTAATACCCGTGCCACCAACCGATCCATTGTCACAATATTCCCCCATCCACGCCAACTCCGGATCGTCCATTCGCCCATGCTCAAATGTGCTTTCGTCACGGCCGTAACCAGTCTGATATCCGAAGCTAGCTCTTCAATTTCCGTTTGGAACTGGGCTTTGGACGATGTGTGTGTAGGGGTCTAAGAAAAATATTTTTGGTCGCGTCAGGGCTAGGGTGTGATCAAGACGAGGAAGGATTTGGTTTGGTTAGTAGGCGAGGGGCCGCCTATGGCAAATGAGAGGGCGTGGTAAATGGAGTAAAAGTCCAAGTGAGCCCTGAGAGCATTACGGTGTTTGATGATAGAAGGGAGGCAGGAACAGATGATTGGGGGCCTCGTACATAGCCGTCTGGCGCTCATGCGTGCGGCGTGATTCGCTGCTAATCTGGGTTTCGCTAGTTTTAGGAAGTTGTGGTGTCAGTCGTCGGTGTGAGGAGAAGAACAAGCGCTGATGAGGGTGGGATGTTGGCAGCGTTCGACAGACGAATCAACAAAAATCCTTATAGTATGATAATTGTGACTATTGCACTGGCATGAAGATGCGCTTACTAGTCGAGCCAAAGCACCATCATCACTCATTGAGAGAACGAGTCGGATGTCGCAGCGAAATAATATAAGCTTCGGAGCATGCCAACAAAGGCGTTGCACCTATCCCTCCCGCAATTAAAATTTCGGTGCAGCAGTGGCAGGTTCTCGTGCTCGACCCACCACTGAAGATATGAGCAAAAATCCATAGTAATGTAATGTCAGTGCAGCTATGGCAGGTTTAACTTCTCGGGTTCAACCTCAGCGACTCCCACCACCGACAATGGGAGCGAGAATGTCCATCGACTGTAGAGTAATAGGGCCGAGGTTGCGACGTTTGTGCATAAAAGATAACTTCGTATTGGGTTGCTTTTCGTGGTAAGAGGAGAGTAGCCAGTGATAGGAGAAGAAGACGACGTCGACGGCCCGGGGGTTCACTGATGATTGAGCGCGTTTGCGTGTTGGCGAGTTTTCGGCCTAACACGGAGATAAGATAATCCGTACCACCAACCGGCCCGACTCTCTCCGCCGCTCCTTGTTGTCCTCTACGACCACAAAGCTGCGTGCCAACCAAAGTCGGCTTTTCTGGAAGAGGCTCATCGACAAGGAGTTCGGAGTCACGAAGTACTCCAAAGGCTCGAAAAAAAAGCACGTTGGTAGCAATGAAGCCAGTAAGTCCCTTACTTCAATCGGGACCTGCACACACTTTCCAAACTGAGGCTTATAGACGAGCTATGTTACGTCGCTACCAACTTCAACGCCCATGTACACCAAATTTGTATCTCAGCCCCCTCTCCCGATTGGAACTTGGACAAGCAGGAACTATCACGTTTCCTTCTCAAGTTCGCTAGCCTGTACTATGTCTCTGCCGTGGTATATTGAGAATCATTGTAAAGCAAGTGGAGGTTTCGGGTTTTGAGAGCGGCACATTTGGACGCTAAATGCTATTGACTCAGTGCGCTCACTTTTTACCTTCCTATGTTTCGATCGCACTTACAACAGTTTTTTTATTACAGAAAACGACCATTCTTAGAGATACAGTCTGACATGCCCTCAAGTTGGCACAACACGGCGCTACACTGCCAATCACCACATCGCCCACACACCGATTCCTCGTCATGGATTCGTAGTGCTGTTGTGACTCCTCATCACATATGTGCTAGAACGCCATACGGTCATCGTAAGCTTACTCAAGATCACTCTCTAACGCTGACACGTTAATTTGAATGTCCCAAACAGGTTGTTTGACGCGTCCGGAAGTTCGAGTTGACTATATTGAATGAAGTTGGCAGATATCCTCTCAACCGTCAGTTTCTCTAATTCTTAGCTTACGTTCATTTAGAATGACAACCTCCCACCGCTTTAGCGCTCTCACCCATCGCCACCGTCGTTGTTCGTTTTTTACACATACGCGAATGTCGGGACCACTCACATGGCCTGACTGGTTCCTATTACTAACAACGTGCTGTTGTTGAGCGATGGTTAGCTGGGAATTATCATCCACTCGTCTCCCATCGTTTTCACAACGTTTGTTTCCACTCTAGGAAATTTGTCACGCTTTGTAGTTTAACCCAGATCTCCCCCCCTTGACGATGTTTGGAGTGATTCATAGCAATGCAAATATCGATGGTTACTACCTTTTTCGATAATGAAGGTGAATGAACTTGCCTTTTCTCAAATAGAGACTTATTACCTTATCCGATATAGTAGGTTCTTGTCTGCAAACGCTCCCCCAAAAAATAAACAAAGCGGCACCTCTATGTTCTTGATGACGATTCTCGAAAAACGCATATAACCCCCACGACGAGTGTATTGTATGATAGAGAGGTCTGGATAGGTGGGGCTTGGGTGACGTCGCGCGTCTCCAGGAGAAAGCCCAATAGGTACGATTGTCTGCAACATGATTGGTATGTCTTAAAGCAACAAATATCGGTGCGCGAACCACGCTAAAGCGCGGCTTGGGAGATCAGTGAGATAGAGAGCTTCAATGTTCGACATATAGGCTCCTCGAGGCTTGGGGAAGAAGCCTGGCTCTCTCTCAATGAGTGGTCATCTTGGCCTCAGCCGGGAGGCGGTGGTAAGGGCGGGGGTTTCGCAGGAAGATGCTCTATTTTTTTGAGAATGTCTTTTTGGCGTCTCTTTACCTCTGTCGGTCAGTGATGGAAAATTACGCGGCTCTGTGGTTGTCAGCTCTGACAACGGAGGAGTGGAACTCCAACGGAGTGATACAGTCGGGTGTGCGTAGCAGAAAAAAGAATAGACAGGAGTCGCAGCCATGAGCGTATCCACAGGTGCTTCGAGCAGGGACGTAAGGGATCTGTACTATCAAGAGGGTGCGGTTGTTTGTAGAGTAGAGATACTAACGCGAACTGAAAATCTAACATGAGGAAGCAAACGGTGAACTTGAACAAGCCCGAAATTTACTGGTCGGACACGACGCGAGACTGCTTGCCCCCAGCTGAGTGATAGACCGGTGACCTTGGTCACGTCTACGACCTTTGTTTACACTTCACGTATAAAGGGACGGAGAACGGGTGGTTACGAGCCTAGCTGAGTGATTGGATCGCCAAACTTACGGAGAAAGTCGGGCCGGTTGGCGGCATCTATTCTATTTCCCACCCTCACATTCCCACCTTCCGCCACCGCAACGCTCCTATACACCGCGCCTCTACCGTAGCTCACCGTTCACATATGGCGCTGACGTCTAAACAATGAGATTATACCATGCCGTTGTTGTCGACATTAACATCGTCTTCTTCCCCTCCCAGTGACTACTTCTCTTACCATGAACAATAACCCGAACACGCCGTTATTCTCGGTCACAATGCGCAAACAACTAGACAAGCTTGTAACCTCATCACCTTCGCAGAGCTGATGGATGATTCGAGGCACGTCTTGCCCAGATTATCGGTGGTGGGATTGACTGAGGTCGCGCACGAACAGCCTGCCGCGAGTATATTGATTGCGGGACAGGCAGGTGTAGCACCTTTTTTTTTTTGGCAATTTTTCGTAGCTTACATGAATCGACGGCAGGAGCCCACTATGACGTCCAAATTGCTGTGTGGACGAGAGACGACGGCGACGGTTTAGCTTGACTGATCATCGGTGTCCATTATGCAATAATCAGCATGGTCCGTTCGCCGAATGCTGTCCACATCAATTCTCATCAGCGCTTATTCGTCTCGCGCCAACAACTGACACCGCAACCGTCTCCTACTAGCACAATCCAGATCAGCATTGAATCACACCACGCCCACACCCCACTGCACGAGGCCCTAATCATTTGTTTCCGGCTCATTTCTCCCCATCAAACCACCCCAACGCCTCTAGGGGCTCTCTCAATCGCTATGGGCGCCCTCTCTCCCTCCCAGAAAAACCCGACTTAACCAAACCGAACTCTCCCCAACCCCTTTGACTCCCACGGACACATCCGTGCATCTCTCTCTAACATACCACTACGTGTCGTCAATAGTTGACCTTCACCCGCCGCAGTGACACATCTCTGGTCACTTTCTTTACTTTAAGCGCTGCGAATAAAACGGAGCTAATGTCCTTGGATATTGATGGAACGCGTATGCGAACACTAACGACATCCCATCAAGCCGAATTCTCATCTCTTACCACACCCGAGCACTATCTAGACCACAATTTTGCCAGGTGGCATGGGTACTGCCCCCGCTACTGCTGCTGCCGGCGGAGTCAAAACCTTCTACCATCACCCTTTCCGTTCTGTTTGCTCAATGACTGACTTTTCGTGGAGCGCTACTATGCGAGAGTGAGGTACATGTCAGCAGCAGTCATGAGGATGCAGAGGTACCGCTCTCTGGACGAAAGGCAGCTAACAGGCTCGGATACTACTAGTACCGGAATGGCCCCTGTAAGTTCACTTCACGCCTTCTTCCGTTTGTTTACACGATTTTTCATGGTCTTGCAGAATGCGACCCACAATCCAAGGACATAACCAGGCCCCGTAGACAGATTCAACCTGGTGCGCAACCAACCGTCAGGTCCCATCTTATTTCTCGTCCTTCTTATAAGTGTTCCTAGCCGGTTTTGGTCGAACAACGAAGGATCAATCAAGAAGAGCTGATCTCAGCGTAAGCGAGGAAAACGAGGCAACCGTCGAGGTGAACAATGAAGGGTGACGTGAGTGGAGGCGAAGGGTGTGTAGGGCTGTATTACTGGACGCAAATCTTGGTGTGGTCAATCAGTGAAGAGCAAACTTCCCTTACCTTCTTGGCTACATGTTCCCTGCGCTGAGTAGATTCATACGTCTTCATTGCCACCGTAGTCCAGCGTCCGTTATGATCACACTTGCTGCAAATTTTGTTCAGGCTATCCGTGACACATGACCGTGTAAGTTTTACCGATCAAGCGCTCAGCTGTCAAGCGTCTCAAGTTGCAGAAATAATAATATCTACTCTTTTTTGCTCAGGTGAGGTGCACATTTTGGGAGCTTGGATAGATAATTTAAGCACTTGTGAGCTCGCTATTGGCAGTGCCGGTGAGTAGTTCATCGAAAAGTGTCTAGACACTTAAGGCTCACAATTTAGGCAGGATAGGTGTTGACGTTGGGCGCCTATGAGCCTCGTGGGCACAGCAACTTGATGGTTGCCACGTCAGCTTCTTTCCTTCGTTCCCTCCTTCGTACCCAGCCAAAAAGCATTTCGTAGCGAAAATATCCATCCAATGTTGGGCAAGCGCATTCGTTCTTCGACTCAGGACTCAAGCGGGTAAGTGTTACCGAGCAGATTCAAAAACCTGTCGCTCAACCCCAGACTTATCTGGAAAGGCCCGAGCATCAAGATCAAGATCGAACTCATCCTCCGCCATGGAAATCGTGGAAGCTTGACGAGAACTTTCTTATAGCACTGTCTCAGTGGACATCCGAACACCCGGGAAACACCCTGGATCGTACTCTTGAGAGAATACGCGGCGGTCTTGAGAAATCTAAGGACTTGACGGAGTTGATACCAAGCAGCCCGTTTCCCGCACGCGAGCTTGTGACCGCCCTTGGTTACTTGTTGAAGCTCGGAGTGGTATGAGATATGACGTTCATCGAAGATCGGTAGCTGACATTGTTGTAGGACATATCACTCGCAAAGAAGGACGTACAAGAGTTTTCGAACGAGGTCATTAAGATGGTCAATCTAGTTCTACAGGGCTTCAAGTCACAGGGAAATGGATACTTCGTAGGACAAGCATGGCAGGGCTTGAAACATATGTGGTTAGTGTCCCCGTTGCTCTATCAATTTTCGATCCTCATTTTGCGCCGGACTGCTTAGGGAGGTCATCGATGAGATCTGTTCGTGGGCGGCCGCCCGATTACAGGATGATAAGAATCCATGGTGGTTGCGGATAAAACATAGGTTGAATACAGAGAAGGATATTCAAGAGTTCAAACAGCGTATTGAAGTTGCCAAGGAAGAGTTCAGGGTTTGTGAACTCACTCTCTCGCATGATACTTTCCTGATTGAGGAAACAGTATCTTGCGACGATTGCTCAAGCCGAAGGATTTGACAATATTATACAAGCTTCTGAACGACAGGAGGATATGCTTAGGGAGAGCAGGAAGAAGCTTGTGAGATATCTTATTTATGTAGTACCATGAATGGCGACCATTGACTAATGCTCTGAATAGGATCAGGTGTCGAGCAATGTGGAGAGCCTGGAGACGCAGAAAGAGGTCGACGAGCGCGAGCGCTTTTTCACCAAGAATCTTAACCCCTACACCGTGTCCAATCCTACCTATGATAACCATGGAAAACCACCCTGCGATAAGGGTACACGTACCGAGATCCTTAACGAAATCCGGCACTGGGTGAATGATATCGGTCCTAGATCCCGGAACTTTCTTTGGCTTACAGGTGTTCCGGGGTCTGGCAAGTCGGCTGTTACAGCATCGCTCGCACGAGAATGCAAAGACCTTGGTATACTCTGGGCGCAATACTTTATCACGAGGGCTGACGCGAACACAACCAATCCTAAGAAATACTTTCCGTCTATTGCCCGCCAATTAGCGGGTCATTCGCCGGACATTGCAAACTCTATCCGTGACGCGCTGAAGAAGACGCCTTCGTTGACGGACGATATCTCCATTGATCAAGTTGCAACCTTGTTCACGAGTTCCATTGT
>JABCKM010029966.1:0-10807 GCA_018221805.1 Rugosomyces carneus | reverse complement strand
TAGCAGGTTGATCAAATAATGAGTGAATGATTGAATCATAACCTACCTCCTAGGAAGACAAGCCATCGTTGTTGTCACAGCCACCGGCCCACCGCTACTGCCACGCACATCCCCTTTCTCCTGTCTCTGCAACCTACTGCCCTTGCAAGCCATCAGCATACCGTCTGTCGAAAGAGTGGGTCGAAGATATGGGATGGTTGAGACTACTGTCTGTACGAAGTGGGAGGTTGAGATGAAGTAGGTTAGATGCATAAAAATAGGAACTCACGTTGTGACGACGAAAGGCCACTCAGTGGCTGCTCAACCATCTTCTATGCCTAGCTGTAGCCTAGGTTGGCGGATCATCTTGAGGCAAATGGCAAGAGATTGTAGAAGGATGGATGGAGTGAGCACAGACTCACGTAGTGTATTAAGACGAAGGGGAGGAATCAGAGGAATCTGAGAGGATGAACCGCAACGGAAAGTTGAACATTGCACGTGTTGTGCACGTGACATTCTTCCGTTGGATTCTGCTAAGTCCCCAGGCTCTCGAACACAACGCGACATTGCTACGATGACATTCACACTCTTCAATCTCATAATATCCGAATGGTCATGATATGGGGCACTTAGCTGCCCCATGCTCTTCCTCTCAACCCTCTAGACTGGCCCCAACAACGATAAGTGGCGAACCAAAGCACCGGCGGTTTTAGGACTTTCTCCTTGCCGCCTGCCATGCATACGAGTGCCCATCATCACCTATAACGCCAACAATTGGCCGTGGTTGTCGCTAAGGGCCCCAAAGACGTTGGGAGGCACTGGATAGGGTGGTATCAAACCGGAATGGGGACGGGCGTGTGGGGACAACGTTAGGATGACACCAGGTGGGTTTTCGAAGGATGGGGCGTCAAGCAGATAGAACATGGGGCACTCAACTGCTCCATTAATCAATCTAGACATACGATTATTGCAAGACAACGGCAGCCGAGTCGAGAAGCAGCCCAATCGCCAGTCCACACACCCCTATCATCATTACGAGGGCTTTGGAGCCCATCGACGTCCGGTGCATCGAATGGTTGTGATATGGGGCACCTGGCTGCCCCATACCTCTCTTCTCGACCATCCGGACCCTCCGCTGACCGCCATCGGGGCTTCAGGATGCTCCGGCTCCCTTGAGCCGCGACCACGGTGGCCCTCCGTGCTCCCAATCTTGACGACCAACATCATGGGCACTCAGCTGCCCCTTACATTCATCGTACATGGGTCGGATCGTCTCCACAGACGATAATCATCGAGCCGGTGAGGGAAGTCTCCGGGATTCCCTGCCTGCAAAAGATCACGGACGCTCAAGTTAGTTTAGGGCCGACGACGCAAACGTTTGGCTAGTGGGGCACCCAGCTGTTCCCACACAATGTTGTAGGGGGTTTTGGATCCATACAGGATCCAACCAATGCTGTGAAGAAGTGTCGGGAGTCGACGGACTCTTGTTACACTGAACGGCGGGCCGCGGGCTACAGCCATGACCAACGAGCATGGGTGTTGTGGGACCTACATCGGCTCCATCTTCCCTACCTCGGACCACAGTGGGGACCAACGCGGCAGCTCGGATCCAGGAGGACGGGAATCCCTACCAACACAACCACTGGGGCCTGCATCCCCATTCCCAATTGGTATTCACATCGACCGACACCTGGGGTGCCCAGCTGCCCCATCTACTAGTGTTCCTACCGGAGGGATCATGCTTCAGAGGGGGAGGGGGGTATTTGCGGGTGCAGCGCATTGAGTGGACATTGCGTGGGCAGCTGGCCGCTATCGTACAACGAATCTGGCTTCAAGAGGCCGTGATTTTACCTTATCATATTCATTTTTGCATGTTCTTTGACACGTTGAAATATATCATTATGTCTTAAAATGTCGTGATGTTCTTGATAACCTAGGGTTCTGTTGCAAGCTATCATCCTCTCATTCTCTAAGGCTAGTAGCATATCTCAAAAAATGGTTGTCCTATCAACCACTATCTTAACCTATGGGTTTTCATAGAATCTATGTGACACTATATTCCCCTATGAATTTGGTAGAATCTATGTGAAGCTATATTTACCTATGACTTTGGACTGACACTATAAAATGCTCTCGGAGATAACTGAATTTGCTGATGTTGGCCCCAGTCGCGGGCTGCGAAGAAGGGTCCCGATTTTCGTCATTGAAGTAAGGTCAAGGCTGAGGACGAGACTGGGATTTTTTAGTCATAGTTTGGGAATAGGACCTCGTAGCACAGACCTCTTATATAGTTTTGACTTGTCAGCGGCTGCCGATCATGCTCTAAGGGATAGTTGGACTTTGCGAAATTTTGAGCTTCGAGCTTGTGTGCGGCCACCGATCGTGCTCCAGGAGACGGTTGAATTTCACCATGATTTAAAGGGTTGAGGAACAAATAGATGTTTTCGATTTATCCTGTCAGAGTGAGCGATATGAGAGCGATATTAGTGGGCATGCTAAAGGAGTAATTTTCCCAAAGATTCTTACCAACGTAGTCTGTTCCGTGTACCGCAATTAGCCACTCAATTAACAGGGGGGAACATATTTCGGGACGGACAGGACAAGAGTGTGTAATCGCTGGCAGCAGGTTAGCAGGAATAGAAAAAAAACACAGCCTCCTCACTTAGCTTTCTTTAGATGTCGATAGCGGTGCTGCGGCCAAGAAAAGCACCGCATATGCGGTGAATGTTAACTGTTGTTCCGCACTGATAAAAGGTTAGAAAAGCTTTGTCGAGTGGAGTTGCAACTCACCAACCCACACAGAACCTTTTCAATGTCTTCTACCACGTCGTTGCACCGCACCACACCCGTACCTATCCCAGAAAACCAGTTAGCCATTGAAGATTGGTATGTCAAAAACCCGGGAATGTCGCCTCCATGGAACTCTCCACACCACTTTAAAGATGCTCAGGAGGAGTGTAGATATATCGAGTCAAATTGTTTTATGACTGGCTGGTCTAAAAGTAAGAAAGATTATAGGAAATTGAGCATTGCTAACAACTCACCTAGTTACGTACCTCAAGGCGCGCCAAGCATACCGCGCATCGATTGGGAGGCCTGTCTATGAAAGGGAGACAACTGTCAAACCTGAAGAAGAAGAAGTCACTCTGAGCAGGGGTGTCAAGCTCATCAAGAGCCAACTACCTCCTAGTGATCCAGTTGAGAGCGAGGTTGAAGCATCGTCTAGTGTCATAGCTAGATTTTTCAAAAGTGGAAAAGAGGAAGAGGTGAGCGACACCGAGGCTGCTGAGAGTAGCGATGTCGAGTTCGTTGCTATGAGCAGTGAGTTGTCTTATAGTGTGTTGAATGTGGCTGACCTATCTCCAGAAAAAATCAAAGTTGAAGACATCCCTGGGCTGCCAGGAGCCTTACACGAGATCAAGAACAAAGGTAAACGAAAGTGTAGCCCGGTCACCATAACAGCAGGACCTGACAATAAAAGTAATGATAAGGTAAGTACTCCAGTTTGGAAGACTAGTAGGGAACTCACCTCTTCCAGCATCGCAGATTAGTCCAGATAGAAGTCCCTGGCGATGAGAACTCGTTCTCATTTCGAGTGGCTGTCAGAAATGACAGAAAAGGATTCACTGTCACTGGTGAGGTGAAAAGGATTTGATAGATATTAGTAATTAGGTGAGATCGAGGTCGGACTAGGGTAAATTTCGCAGAAAAGAAAGATCAGCACAACAGAAAACATTATATTCAGATACATCACATGGGATAATTATTTTTCGGATTGGTAAAGACGATGAGGGATCTGTGCTGCACATCCAAAGTAATTGTAGAATGTTTGCGTATAGTATCTGGCTACAGCATGCTCAATTTCCATGGCTCGGTGATTAGATATCGTGCTTGCAGAGACAGCTGAGAAGGCAGAGATCTCGCGGGGACACCCACGCCAACTTCGCATGACACGGGCCAGGACGAGAATGTATTGAAGTCGGCTCTTGATGTCGTTGGCAGCTAAGCCATGGTTTGATGATGGGATGGTGGAGGCTACCACCGGAAATTGAAGGAAACACCCCGCCACAAGGTCATGCCTTTCCAGCCACTGCCCAGCATCCCTCACATCCAATTCAATGCAAGCGCGAAAATCCAATGCAAGAAGTTCGTGAGCGAAGTTGAGTTCATACAACTCCCAAAGTATTTCTCTGATTGTTTGTACGGCTGGGAGTTGCTGGGGTATAAACTCGACATCCTGCCAGTATACCGGGTCTCCGAGATAGTTGTGTGATTTGATGACGGCGTTTGCAGAGGTACTGGTCCGAAGGGTCATGATATCCAGGATTTCTTGACGCCGCTTTTCGCCACCCCGTGTCTTCTCCTTGCCCTCCTTGGCACCTTTCTTTCCCTCATCTCTGCTCTCTGGGATTGTGCCTTTAGTGATGTCGGTGGCAAGAAAGTCACGCCACATCTGATTTGACATGGCAAGAGAAGGCTCCATCTTCACGCGTAGGATCCACAAGGGACGAGCTCGCAACCAAGATTCAATCAATCTAGCCTTCCTTAGATCATTACTTGGAGTAACCAAGAGGCCCGGTTCAGGGAATGTATAATGGCCATAGTGCTTGAGTGATTTTGTTGCCTCGATCAAGTTGGCCATGTCCTGATTAACGAGCGACAAGGCGCTACTCCATGCTGGGATTGAGAAGGGCGCAAAAGGGCTGTCTAGCGCGTTGAATTTGTTGCGGTTTGACTGTGAATTTCCACCAGTTGAAGCTTTCGAGGGAGCATTAGAAATCATGTAGTAATTATAAAACTTTCGAGACTTACAAGAGCTTTTTGTCATGGTTTTGGAAGGTCCGGAAGTTTGGGAATGGCTTGGTGCTGACTGTGAGGTAACGACTGATCGCGAAACTCCCAGTTTAACGTTGGTATTGGAGAAAGGGTCCTTGAAGCTTAACCATGCCCATGTGTACTGGTAAATTGTAACGTATTTTCGTGCATCTTTGGGAAGGTCGTCGAATATCACAGGGAAGGGGGGGTCATGGACAGGTGTACGAATATGGTCACTCGCACGGACGGCTTTGACAAACTTCAAGATATTGGGGGGCGATGTTCTGAAGTGTTCCGAGGGTCTGATAAACCATACAGGTATACCTCCAGCAAAAAGCTCTTGCGTCGCCTGTGCTTGAGTCGTAAAGGCGCCGATGCAATTCTCGGGGCGAGCCGCAGAGGGCGACATCCCCTCCATCCGAGGCTGATATATTTCAATCCAATCAAGGCAGCCGCGCATTTCAAGGTAGAGCCGTTGAAAGTCGGTTACAAGAAATCTCATTTGTTCGAAAGTGGTATGGAGCTGACCAACGCGGACGAATGCATAGCGCATAGCTTTTTCCAGTTGAGGCACATACGTGTTTGGGCGTTCCCGAGAAAAAATATATTTTTCAATTCGAATCTGCATCTCCGTAGCAAAAGCCTCCAGGGCATTATAGCGCTCTTTGCTTAATTTACCAAGCCCGCTCACAATGCCGCCACCTGAAGGCACGAAATCTTCAGAAGTGGGATCCCACCACATGATGTTCAGGGGATCGCTAGACAACGTTGGTCGCCTCGGTATGGCGCTGAGATGCGACATATCAGTGATAAATGGTTGTGGCCACAAGGTAGGATCGACGGTTCCAAATCAAAAATCCAAATGAAGAGTTACATGGTGCCTGCCGAATGAAGGTTCGAGGATAGTATGCTGGTTCGGTGTCGTGCAAATGAACTCATTCCCTCCAACAAACCCTGCCACTATTCCATCGAACGGACCAATGGTTTCTGATATAAAAATGAGAAAATAAAATAAAATGTGATACTTGAAGACTGACTTGAAGTATCACGGGCAGAAAGGATGTGGTCTGCTGTTAAAAAGAAGTCTGGCATGATATCTATAGAACAAAGGCGTAAATAGAGATACATGACAAAAAAAGATATTGAAGCCAAGGGAGGGGACAACAAAACTTGTATGAGCGAGTGGGTTGATACTTACCAAAGGATTTGCTGAAGGGATAACGCAAAAAGATGTGCATGAGTAGCTTGCACAAGTAAATCGTGTTTCGGCACAGTAATTGAAAATAACACCTCCACGGTGGACGCACCGTCAACGACGTGGACCAGCCGACATCAAGTCTAAGCTGGCAGCCTTGGGGCGACATCAAGTCTAACCCCAAAACACAGGCCCAAGCGACATCAAGTCTAGCTCGGGCCTGCCATATGTTGAAGAGAGGTTGGCTTGAAGAGGTGGATTTGAGGCTTACCGCGAGCTACCGCTTGATGTGGGAGATGGAAAAGATAAGAGAAAAGTTTGGCGTTGTTTGACAACACCGTCTCGTTGAACTATTGTATGTACCTGTTTGTTCAGCTTCATCGAATATCTCACTAAGTCCCAACTCTCACTCTCCCTCTCTTCCCGTCCCCTCTCTCTCTTCCCGTCCCGTCCCTCTCTTCCCGTCCTCTCACTCGTCAGATCTTTCCAACCACTTCTCCCTCTCGAAAACCTCGGTTATTACTCCCTAGACTTGATGTCAGGAGTAGTACAGGACTTAGACTTGATGTCAGTCCTGGATCGATTAGACTCGATGTCATTGATCTTGAGCATTTTTGAGGAATCGGCGCGCCTCAAGAGTTGTTCGCTACTCCGTACACTGACCCCTTTGTTTTTTCTGGTAATTGGAGAGTTTGGCATTCAATCGGAATTGTTACGAGATATACTTAAAAATAACTGTGAGTTCTGGCCGTTCTAACCGACTTTTATAAATCCTAGGTAACTAAAAATCTACCGATTTCTCCTCTCTAGAATCAATGTCGTCGGTTCGAGGAATTGGTAGATCACCAGCTCCACCCGTTACTGCATTTGCCGTTGCTACCTGCATCATGTGGTGTCCAACCAGGCTGGACTCGTATTTCGAAGAGCGATTCTCCTCTTTTGGATCGGACGACTGGTGGATGTGTAGTAGGAAGTGGTGACAGCGGAGGGCTGCTTCCAATATCCAAGGGCCCCCGAAGACCCACCGCTTACAGCTTTTCCCAGCCCTGGTTCGATCGGGCGTTCTGGTAAAACTGAAAAAACAAAACACTCATTCTATATCTGCATAAATCGTTTGGCATCTTACTTAATGAGTGGTAAGTCTAGCCTTCAATCCTCTTAAACAGAACGATGAAACTTTGCACTTTAGTTGTTTGATTTCCTATCACCTTTCTTTATTCATCGTGTTATTGCGTCTGTACCAATATATATCGTGACGTTGTACATTCGATCCTGAGACACAGCCCATGGATGGATTGCCGGCACAATATGCCCGCCAAAGCTGTGTGGCCTACCAATACATATACTGGCCATTACTCTGCCATAGTTCATTATGCCGCCCAAGAAGGCTTCCGGAAATCGCAATTGTGTGACTTGCACATGTGGCTGCGGCCTCCAAGTATCATATGGCACCAAGAAGCGCCATATAGAGGGTCGTGCTAAATTGACCACGATTAGGGGAGCTGTTGCAGCACAAGAGAGAGATTTTCGAGGGAATGTAAAAGGTGTCAATGCACCGGCCCAGCCATCCACGAAGCGAATGCGCCCCGTGTCTCCACCGCGCCGTGCTAAGCACGCCAAACTACATAGCACAGAGGATATACACTCACACGAGCCTTACCAACCGCCTGTTCCCCAGACTAACGCCGATGCGGTAGAGCTGCCTGTTATCGAGGCACCAGGTGATGAAGACCCTTGCAACATCTTCTCTTCCACACGACGGTTAACTCGAGCGGCGAGGGCCAAACAGATTATTGACCAATGTTGGGGAAATACACGATCAGCTCAGGGCGCTAGGGCAGATGAAGATGAAGATGAAGATGGCGACGACGTATTGGATGATATTGCCGACGAAGCAGAGGGCGGCAACGAGGAGGACGAGGAGAGTGATGATTGCGATGAGGGAAATGACACCTCGGTTGAGGAAAACGGCGAAGATTTTTTACTTTGGCAAGACAGAGATCTTTGGCGTGAATGGGCAGAGCTAGGTATGTTTCCGACTATCGCCTTTCGACCTGTTTTAATTAGCTGTCAGATGACGAGCTGCTTGATGAGGACGATCTCAATTTACTGCGAAAATTTACCCTCAAGGTCGAAGACCAATTATCGAACAGGACGTTCGAACGTATGAAGCATGCTTATAAAGATCACGATCTCGACTCATTGCATAGGATCAAGAATCGCGTGGAGATTCTCTCTGGCCTGAAGCCAGTCCATTATAGCTGTTGTGTGAACAGCTGCATATGTTATACCGGGCCATACACAGACCTCGAGAATTGCCCCAAATGCAACGAGCCTAGGTACAAGGCCAATGGCCAGCCGCGGAAGCGTTTCGTATATGTGCCAATCGTCCCCCGACTACAAGCCATGATGAGCAATCCTCACGAAGCTCAAGAGATGCGTTACCGCTCTCGTGCAGAAAAGGATCATGTTCCCGGCGTCGTAAAAGATGTGTTCGACGGTTCGCACTATTGGTCACTCCTCAAGACAGTCACTCCTGATAGAAGAGGAGGGGGCCCTTCTTTTTACTTCTCTGACGAGCGCGACATTGCCCTTGGTCTCTCCACGGACGGGTTTGCCCCATTCAAACGGCGTAGCAAAACATGTTGGCCCATCGTCCTATTCAACTACAACCTCCCTCCCGAAGAACGTTTCAAGAAAAAAAATACTTTGAAGCTCGGAGTAGTACCTGGACCTAAAAAGCCCTGGGATATGGACTCTTTCCTTTGGCCTTTTGTCCAAGAAATGGGTGAACTTGAAGCCGGTGTCAAAACGTTTGATGTCCTGAGCATGACTTTCTTCCTACTTTGCGCGTTTTTGATTCTAGCATTCGGTGACATCCCGGCTATGGCACTTATCATGCGCATGAAAGGAGCAAACGGAATTAGCCCTTGTCGGACTTGTAACATCAAAGGTATCCGCCTTGAAGGCTCCGAATCCAAAACACATTATGTACCATTGCAGCGGGATAGGTTTCATGGAGCTGATCCGCTTGCATACAATCCATCCAATCTCCCTCTCCGAACCCCTGAAGAATTTTCGAGACAAGCGGAAGAAGTACAAATGTCGCCTACTAACACAAAATACTCGGACCTTGCCAAAAAGTATGGCATCAAGGGTGTACCGATCTTGAACGCTCTATCATCTATCTCTTTCCCCGATTCCTTTCCTTTCGACTTCATGCATCTTATACTTGAAGACCTGTTCCCTAACTTAGTTGCCTTTTGGACTGGTACGTTCAAAAAGCTAACACATCAAGACAAAGGTTATAGGATCAAGGATCGTATCTGGAAAGAAATCGGAGCTAATACTGCAGCCTGCAACTCGACTATTCCATCTGCTTTCGGTGCTGCCATTCCAAACATTGCCACAAACAAATCCCAGATGACGGCCGAAATGGCTTTAAATTGGATCTTATTCGTTGCACCAGTTGTTCTACGTGGTAGATTTCCGCAAGACAAATACTACGCCCACTTCATTCACCTCGTGGAACTCATCAAAGACTGCTTAGCATTTGAGTTTGATGCAGAAGCGATTGATCGGATTGACCGTGGATTCATTTCTTGGGTAAAGAAATGTGAGTTGTAAGTGCTTCTACCTCTTCAAATTGACCATCCTGCTCAAACAACATAGATACTACTACGAGAACGATCCTCAGCGCCTTTCAGCATGCCCTTTGTCAGTTCACGCCATTCTACACATTGCTTGGGGTATCAAGGTGGCTGGCCCTGTCTGGGCGTACTGGGCATTCCCAATGGAGCGTGAATGCAAGTACCTACTTCCGTCCACTAAAAGCAAACGGCACCCTTATGCATCCATGAGTGCATTTATCACCGCTGCTGCGCAACTTGAACAGATCAAGCTCAAGTACAAACTTCAAAAAGAACTAACCTTGGATCCCCCCAAAAAAAGCATTCGTAGCTTTATTCACGACGCTTGTATGTCCACTTTCTTCTCAGTAATCATTCACTCACTCGCTAGCAAAGACCCTGAATACATGTTGTCTCGACGTCGACAAGATGTTCTACCTCGTGACATACTTGAAAAAGTTTACGCCAGTCTGGCAACATGTTTCGACGTAGATAAACGCATAGTCAAAGCTCATATCAAGCTTGATCAACCAATTTTCCAGTATGGAAGAATAGAATATGTGGGGGGGGATGTCATGGTTGGGCGAGATTTAACTCTAAAATCTGAAGACACTCGCGATTCGTCGTATGTCAAGGTATGTAGTCCCGATCAGTTACTCAAAAAAAGTTGACGCACCTATCCTCAGTATGTTCAGCTTAGAGATAAGCTTGCTCATCGTCAGCGCCAAGCAGCAGATTACGAAACTACCATTTATTTCGGCCAACTAAAGCGTATTGTTGTCTTAAACTTACCAACTGTGCAACGGCTCAAGCTGTATTTGCCTTCGGAAATACTATTCGCCATCACATCAGCAAACCGTCATGTGTCTTAAATGACATTAAATCTCTTAAAAGACCTTTGCTCAAGAGCTCCAAGCCCTTTGCGCCATCTTAAATTAAGAGCTTGCTCTTAAATTAAGGCCACGATTAAATCTCTTTCACCCTTAGCTCTCTTCAAGTTTCTTAAATAGATCTTAGAGATCTTAAGAATCAGCATTTTTGGAACACACAAGAGCCTAAGATCTTCATTATTGTCCAAAGATCATTTAAGATGTGGGGGAGATGGCATCAAGCAAATTCAAGAGATTCAAGACACCAAAGCTATCTCAAGCATGCCAGATCTCAAACAGGACCTTTCAAAACAGTCACG
>JABCKM010029960.1:0-11088 GCA_018221805.1 Rugosomyces carneus | reverse complement strand
CCTAACCTAACCTAACCTAACCTAACCTAACCTAACCTAACCTAACCTAACCTAACCTAACCTAACCTAACCTAACCAGGTCTAACCTAACCAGGTCTAACCTAACCTAACCTAACCAAACTACAAACACTTGCACCTCGAGGTAGATGTTTCAAGATGGACTCATTTGCCTATATGATGCCCACAAACTACAAACACTTGCGTCTTGACGTATCTGTTTCAAGATGGAGTCATTTCTTGCCCTCTGGATATACATGTTCTCATCTGAAAACTGTTATGTCCCAATGTATATGTTCAAGTTTTGATGTAGCTATGTTCCCATATACAAACCTTTACACTTCAACAGATGTGTTTCAACTGGACGGAACAGAACATATTGTAAAGTAGGAGGGAATTTCTACCACCTCATAGATACAAATTGGTGTGTACGACATGCCACCCTGTTTGCTTGTTGAACATACAAGCTTGTTGGATTTGGCATGTAACATCACGTCCGAAAACCAAGACATTTTACAACTTTGGCAACTAGCATAAACACAACTACCATGGGTGCCATAGCTATGCACCTTCATGCATGTACCCCGACCTATTTAGCCAAAGTCCTATATAATGGTATTGTTTTCCATAACCACCTACTCTTCGTCCCAGCCTCTCTACGTGCTAAGGTCCTCTTCTCTCGTCACGATTCCGTCGTTTCAGGCCATCCTGGTCGTGCTGGCAATTATGATCGTGTTTTTCGCGACTACTCTTGGCCTGGAATGCGCAGATACGTTCGAGACTATGTCAAGTCTTGCGAAACCTTCCATCGTGTCAAGAATTTCCCCCACAAGCCTTACGGCCTCCTCCATCCTTTAGATATTCCCGACCGTCCTTGGAAGTCCACTTCGATGGATTTCATCGTCAAATTACCCCTCTCCCATGGTAATGACTCCATCTGGGTCGTCTTCGATCGTATGATGCGCGCTGCTGACTTCAAGTCCGAAACCATCGATGCCGTCGGACTAGCGAGACTCTTCCTCACTCGAATCTTTTGCTATAATGGAGTTCCTGAGTCATTCATATCAGATCGTGGCTCAGTTTTCGTGTCTAAATTCCTCACCGAACTCATGAAGCTCTTAGGCTCGAAATCCAAACCCTCCACGGCATATCATCCCCAAACAGACGGCCTCACAGAGCGAACGAATCAGACCCTAGAAACCTATCTTCGTGCGTAGTGTTCGTACCAACAGGATGACTGGTCGGATTATCTCGCCCTCGCCGAATTCGCATTCAACATTCCCGTTAACTCTTCCACCCAGCAGACACCGTTCTACGCCAACCTCGGTTTCCATCCAGACTTCGAAGTCCACATCACAGATAGGACTACCAATCCCGCCGCCACAGACCTTGCCGATCGCATTCGGACTATCCAGGCTGAACTTCGTGTCAAGCTCACGCACGCCAACGGGTCCATAGCCAAGTACTATGACCGTCGTCACCAGGAAGCTCCACGATTCACTGAAGGCGAACTCGTTTGGCTATCACGTCGTAATATCAAGACGACGCGACCCACAGACACCTGGTCCATTTAAGGTTCTGGCACGTTACGGTTCATCGGCGTACCGTCTAGATCTCCTTCCTTCCCTTCGTCGTCTCCATCCCATGTTCAACGTCTGTAAGGGCGCGACTTGATAAGCGAGACTTGAACAAATAGCATGAAGATTAGACAAGGTGCGCGAATACGCTGTGTTAATCTTACAACGAGAAATGATGTATGTATGGGTTTTTATAGTAAAATAGGTAAGATTGTATGAACGAAAGTGGATTACGTTAAGATTGTTTATGTACGAAAATGGGATGTAAACGAGTAATGAAAGATCAGGACCACAAATCTTTAAGCCCGGCAATGACTGTTAACCGTGGTCCGGTTGATGGTCTATTTCAAATTTTATTCTTCAAGGACCAGTGAAGGACCGTTTAACACAGCTACAGTGAATATAAATGACATGTGTGGACCAACCTACAACATACTTTCCAACGAAACAACGCCCGAGTCGCTACATATTCACCAAATTGTGTTGGGTCTGCAAGGTGCCGAAATCGCTCATTGTACTCGAATCACCCTGTATCGACGACTCGAAGTTAGCTTTTGGCTTGCAATCTTTCTCCGATGGTTTCTCAAGAACTTATGCAAACCATTCGACGACGGATCGCCCGCCCTCTATCCTCAGAGCCTTACACACATCCAACTTGAACATCTCTGTCGCAGCATCTTTCATACATGGTAATAAATGCGAAGCATCAGATTATGAGCCACGCCAAGGGCCTTGGTGTATATTTTTGGAAGGACCAACGCCGTACGCGAATCAATCAAATTGGTATCGGGGATATCATAAGGACCGTATGAGCCTTGCTGCTAGGCTTATCTGGGCACCTTCGAAAGATCGATGTTACTACGATTGAATCCAAGGGAACGAGATCTATTGAGGAAAATCTCCCATATCAAAGTTTTTGACGATCACATATAATTCTTGGTTACCCGATCCCAATTCGCGAACCGCACTTGACCCATCAAATATTTCATTCATATCATATAATCCCGGAAATTGCTGTAAGTTACCTTAAGTTACCCACTGATGCGATCCATGTGACGATTGACAAAAAAGATACGCAGCAAACATAAGCAAGCTCTGGAACCAATCGATTGCTTACGTGACAATGTTCATGTAAGATCGAACTGTGTCGATGCAGCGACCTGCCGTATTGCTGCAGGTTTACCGCCCCACACTAAGAACTTCCAACGTGTGGCGAGCGTGTCAAGTAAATTAAAATTATCCGTCGAAGAAGGGGCAACGAGTGAGAGGAAATTTGTTGAAACATAGCAAACTAATTTTAATATACTAATGTGGCGCAAGATTTCTTCCACTCAACATCATCCAAGGTTTCTCCTGTGAGAGGAGTGTCGCCTATTACAACAACTGTTATCAGGATCTGAAACTTGGTTTTTTTTTGGCTCCAGCTTACCTTTCTGATCAAAAGATGAACCAGGCATTTTTTCCACTACATCGTATTTGTCCAGAGGAAGGAGGAAGTTAGGTTCATCATCCAGTGGCCATTCTGTTTTCCCCACGCATCTCGAGAGCTGGTGGGAGAGAGCGTCAAGTGTGAAACTGACTGAGCGACCTTGGGATTGAGCTTCCTCCAATACACGCGCATAATTGTATAGTGCAGATGCTTGATGGTTCAGGTATTCAGACGACCACGCCTCAACGCTTGTCAACAAACCGTTCTCTCGATACACGATGTCATATCGGGCTGACAACCAGCGCCTCAACTGCCGACCCAACAAGCGGACATGTATCAGAAACATCCTCTCTTTTGGGGAGATCCCGCCATTGTAGGTTTCCGGGTGAAGGACGTTAGCAAGTTCTGCGACATTGATCAGCGACAAGGTTCCAAGGAGTCCACTAATTGTCGCGTGATCAGGCATATGTATGGCGATGCGGTCTGTGAGGTGAATGTAAGTCAAAAATCAATCAACCAAAATTCTACTTGCATTCGCTGGATAAGCTCTCTGAATGTTGCCAATGCGCATGAATCAGCATCCTCGACAATAGAAGCCGTGCCGCACCAGACGCCTCTATTTTTCCAAAGAAACGACCATCGACAAATGTCTGCATAAAGCCGGCGCAGGATGACACTATATGTTTTATGGAATAAAAACCACCCCCGGCTGAAATAGTGTTTTTTATGGCCAGAATTCGATGAGGTGTGAGGGGACCCAAGATTCTGTAAAAAAAATTGAACCAATGACAGCTCAGAGGAGGCGAATCTCACAATTGACAACGTGCTGGGACAACAACAGCTCGCAAGTGCCATAGACCAAAGTTATCACCGTATGGATCAAACTTGGACAGGTCATGTGGGCGATAGGTGCTATCAAGACGATCACCGCCTGTTTCCGCGTAAACAACCCATAGTGCACCGGCCACGACATTGATGAAAGTGCCAAAACCATGTTGTGGGACGATCCAACGCTCAAAGGCACCCGCTATCGACGCCGACTCCCACTGCATTTCTGACTGCAGCGGGGTTGACCGTTTGCAATATGTGAGGCCGGTTGTGCACAACCACGACACTTCATGGCTTGCAAACTGTGAAGGTGGACGCAAGCCAGAAACAATAGTATGTATGCGTTGTGTGGCTATGATGTTTCCGTTGATTGACTGACTGGCATACAGAAGATGGGCGATGGAACCCAAAGTTTCCTGCTTATTTTCACGAGTGTAATCTTATGTAATTTTTTTGATATAAAGAGATTCCAAGCAATAATCACAGACTCACCAATGCACATGACATGATTAGTCGGTAAGGTGCTATGAAGACCTTGAAAGTTGAATTTGCGAGAAGGGAATGGTACGTTTGTCACCAATAGTGCTCCATGAGTAGACAGAAGGCCCTGCGCGACATCTGGCTTTAGAACCCGGAAATGCTCCCGTTCAAGAACGTGAGGGCCATCAACAGTTGACACAGATCGACACAGACTGTAAAATGTCAGTAGATCTTGCCGATGCTGATAGCCAACAGGTTTTGAGTCCGGAAACACAAGAGGATCATCAATACTTACGTGGAAACAGGGAATGTAGTGCATTGTACTACCATTATGGAGGCGTAATGATGCCGCTTCGGCACCCTCGAGCTTCTGTAACAGCCTCTGAGTGACACAAGTGAACTTACGGAAAGAGTGACTTTACCCCAATATTTGCAGGATGGGGTAGTTGTGCATGTAAAGTTGGCTACACATGACAATAATTCAAAGATTGTAAAGTGGTAGATAGAACGTCTCTCTTACATCGAAGGGCGCTGGAGTCTGTCCCGCCAGTGCTAACAGGTCTGAGATGATCACTCTCTTTGAGCTCATATAGTGAGGCGGAATGTTGAGCGTGAGTCGCATGCGTTTACGTGATTTCTCGCGTTGTCTTCTCTTGTTGGCCGCATTTTCCCGGGCTATACGTGCTTTTTCTCTTTGTTCAATCTGTTTTGCCACGGCTTCTCGCTTGGCTGCTTGCAAGTCTTGCCGTTTCTGCAGCCTTTGCTGGTCGGAGAATAAAGATGAAGGCGACAATGACGATGGCGACCGTCGAGGGCGAATTCTTGCACTACCACCCGTATGTTTGTTAGGCGATCTTGATTTTCTTTCATCCGAAGAAACTCGATCTGGAGTTTGGTCTAGCGATGGTAGTTGGGGATGATAGACAGCTTCGTCTGAGGTACATCCGAGCGAAGCTTGCTCCGCCAGTAAGCTGTCAACAGAATCCGCAGACAAACTTATTTCTCGCAGGTCTATCGCCTGTTGGGTATCATCAGAGTGAGTAGACAAACTCCAGTCCTGCGGGTCAACATCCATTGGCTGATGGTCAGCATTCGAATCAGAGGGGTATTCAGACGTGTCTAGGTCCATTAGGGAAGCTGCCTGTGCGGGCTCTTTCGCTATTTGCGATGGCCCCGTCACCCGATCCAATGTTGATTTTTCATGCTCAGCTGAGCCAAAGCCAGCCTTAGTATGCCAGATGTTGTGCAGGTAGATGTTACTACTACTAAGACTCACCAGATCCTAATCGTAAGCCCAAGAGCCCAGAGACGGCATCCATTTCGACAGAAGACCTTGTGTCTAAACACAGAACTTTGGTGGCGAAGAAGTCTGGTTCACTGGTTAGATCACAGCTTTCAATAAACAATCCTATCTGCTGAAACACGTCCTTCAACTGGCTCATTATATCCGATTGTCCTTTTGCGGTATTTATCAGGACTTTCCATAACATTTTTTCGATTTCTGTGATCGCTGTCGGTTTGTCGCGACCAAACACCCGAAGTAGCTGAACAACGCTTAGCTGGACTGAAAATTCATATCTAAAGAGTATACTCACGTCGATAACAATTCCTTTGTCCGAGGAATTCTTCCATATGTATTTCGGCTGCATCAAGACAATCGGCGACAAGGTAGTGGCAAGGACAAGAGGCATCCTGAGACTACCCAGGGCGTCAGGAGTTGGCTTAATGTTTACGCTGTTTTTTGTTACGAGGCCGTGACTATCTTGGGCTAAAAGAAAAAGCACATAAACATGCTTACTTGTCAAACAAATCCAAAGTATCAGACTGGTTCAAGTCCCACCCCCCCTGAGACTCGTTAGCGTGTCACTTTTTTATGAGGCAATGGGCAATACCTTGAGCAGAATTCCCAGGTGCAAAGCAGCTATGGCAAAATTTGATAAAATTTTGTGAGCTTTTGTCTCCTTTTCCACAGCGGTCACACATCGTAGAAGATATTGTTGGTGCGTGATAGGGTGACTGGGTTTTGGATGCTGCATCAGTTTTTGGCCAATGATCTTTCCATTTTCAAGTGCGCCTTGAACGACCTTTGGCCAATTCCCCATCTTTGGTATCCTCTACACATTAGTACCACCGTTCAGAAAAGAAAAAGAAAAATCAAAACGAAAGACCACTCAACGAGTTGCGTTAACAACGCATGGCCTTCTCGTTTTTGAGGTGAATAAGCGGTTGATATATCCGAGTTACCGTGTACCCAATGAACGATGTCAAACACCCTGTAGTTGAGAATGCGCCTGGCAACTTGACCCATAGGTGCTTGCGACACCGAATGGCCATCAAGGAATATATGACGTTCTGCTTCAGATATGCCAAATCCGTGGTCGAGCTCTCGCTCTGCTTCCTTGATCTTATTGGACAGCATCTAGATTGTATTAACCTTTAAGTACACGACGTGACAGAATCGCGACAGATCCACCTCAAGATCACCGCCAGACACCTCCAAATCATCCGAAACAACATTAGTGAGCCATGGTATATCCAAAAGTACTTTGGACTCGTTGCGTTTGAATGGCATTTCGATGTCGTGTTATTACTCTTCGTGGAAAAAGGAGACCACACGTGTGTGTGAAGAAACCACATAAGCAAAAACCACGTGCATTTAAATTTTGATCCGCCTACTCAGACTCACTCATACTCACTCATTCATTATGGAAAGCGTGTCATCAAAGCTCGCTCGACCGTTTTTTGCAAATGCATTTTTTTATTCTTCCACGGTTGATAAGGGCAAAAACCATGCACCAGAATGCGCAGAAACAAGCATCACGGTTTGGCTATTCTATATCCAGTTCATAGGTACTTTGACGTTGACACACGACCAGGGCCTGTTGAACCTCATTTCAACAGCTGAAAATATGCCTGAAGGTGATAGAAAGCTTTATGATGAACTACTCGACAGTCCCAACGCAAGCATCACCATTAAAAAACTCAAGCCCAGTTCTGGTAGCCTATCCAAGGTTGCAAACGTGCTGTTTCTTTATCGCGTACTCGACGTTTGCATGTGGGCAAATAATGGGTACAAACTTGCTTCTCGTCCCGTCCCGCGTCGCCCCGTACCAGAACTCAAGCTTACGGTATTTCCCACAGCCCCTGTCTACATCATTGCATTCACAAAGGTCCTCTATCCATAGTCATGGAACCAGTTTTTATTCAACTGGTGCGCGGTAGTTGAGGAGGGAATGTCATCATTCCGGTCCTTGACGATGCTCCCCACTATCACTTCATCAGGGATCTCTAGCATTGAAACATTCTGCCAAAGCGTGAAACGAATACGGGACAACAAAATCCTACTGAATTTTATCATTGCCGCGATGTATCTTCGATCTTTACTTGATGTAATGTGCTTGGTGTGTTTTCCTTTTTTCCAAATCGCCTTATATTTTTTGTGATAGGGTGATGAGTATCCAAACGAGGTTGAATCGCTTGCAAAAAAAAAGAAATTGTACTGATGTTTTGCTGTTTCTTTCTTGCATGATTCATTTACCAATGCCAACGTCAGCGATTTAGACACGATCAAAGACTTGTGGGAGCGTGCCAAGGCACCAGGACTGCGTTTGCCTTTACAGCTAGCCCTTTCAGTATCGCCGTGCGCGCTATTCTTGCCAACAGCGATTCACAAACAAAACATTGGTAGAGAACATTTGTTGATGGTGAGCATCTGATTCAATAAACATGATCTGGTTATTCGATTCAACAAATGACAAGGCATGGCAAGCACTACCGGGAGAACGACCTATTACTCTGGTTAGAGTGGAACAGATTCTATGGCGGAGCATTATAGACCTTGCATTCTCTGCACCGTCCGAGGCCAAGATTAACGAAATTTCTGACCTGATCAGTAAGATATTTGAAGACAATCTGGAAACCCGCGACGAGACATGGTTTTCCGCCAAAGGTGTGATTGTATACAACGTTGGAAGTATCGACACGAGGCTGAAAAGGCGGCTAGACAATATAGATGACCCGTTAACACCATTGTCGGAGCTGGAGTATACAATGGGGAAAAGCAGGGGAGAAAAAGCAGAAAGATCCACGATAGCCGCTGAAAAAAATATTCGAAAAAGGAAAAGACTGCTGGATCAGGGGTCAGACGACGAAAGTGACGACACTAAAACGCCTGGTGTGTTATTTATTTCACCTTTTATATGGCAATGAAGTTAAAAACTGGAACAAGGACAAACAGTGAGTCAGAAGCGGTATAGGGACGATGCCAATTTGGGCTCGAGGGAGGACCCGTTCGACGTGGAAAAATATGTTGCCGACGAAAACAGATTCACCGAAGTGATAGACTTGACTGCAGAAGAGGTTCGATTGTTTTTTCATCATTGAGTGGATAACACATTGGATGTAGATGGAAACATACTCAAACCTTTTGGGTTCGTTTGAAACAGCTAAAAAAAGAGTCACCGGAAAACCCCGCATGCTGTACGACGCATTTGGAAATGGTGAAGAGTACATTCCATCGGTTCATGTAAGTCTACAATTGTCTGTCTTTTTTCTCTTTTTTTACATGCATCAGTATATCAGCGATTTGAAATACATGAACACCTTGATAGACCACGTGGAGAAGGACTACACACAGGACGGACGCCCGTTACATGTGGCTGACCCCAAAAACTCTATGGTATATGTCATGACAAACGACGATTTTGAGTCTGCCACCGTGGGAGAGCTAGAGGCGATCCATGCCAAACAACATATTCTAGTGACGGGACTCCCTCAACCAGAACGTGAGTTTGACGAGATAGGGTTAGCGAGCTTGGCGCCCATTAATAAACAGATTTCAATACAAGGTGTGTGACGAGGTGAGAATCATGTGTCGCTAACCCAGTCTCAATAGACTTTTCAATACAAACCAGCAATGACCAGACAGTAAGGGGTGTGTACGGACTGATTAGCGACCTAATCAACAGCCACCGGTCCCCGAACGGAAAGATACTCAATGCGCTAGATTTCCCTCTGGGCTTCGGAGACGATCCTCCTGTCAATATATCCTGCGATATGTTCGCCTGGTCAGCATTGGCCAGCGTACGTAGTTCTCTCCCGGACCGTCCAGCAGATGAACGTACGTCCAGGAGGGCCCAGTTAAAGCATCCAAAAATCTGCGAGACAACTGGAATAAAGCAACGCGCTCATGGCTGTTGAGCATGAATCTCGTAATGGGCTTTCTTAACAAGATGCTCAATTTGACCCATCCTAAACTCTACCGTGTCGCAAAAGCGGGTCTTGACAAACTTCGTGAGCTAGAAGATAAAAAGGTCAAGCAATATGCAGCCAAGTGGACATCAGTGTTCACGGGCACAGCAGTGATATCCAACCGTGCGACAAAAGAACATTACGACAGCAAGGGGCATTCAACTTTTTTTTATTTTTTTTATTTTTTTAAATCAGATTTATTGTGCGGAGCGGCTATGTGAGCGCGCTATGTTGCACATTACTTTGGAGGGCAGTACGGGAGCATGCCCATGTTGGCTGTCTGTGTGGTCTGCATTTAACTTGGTACGACATGGTTGTCAGTGCAGGCAATTACAACGAAGCGTAGTTCCGAACTCCTGAGATTGGGGCGAGGTTTCTCTACAAGTCAGGGGCTGTAATCATGCTTTGTGGAAAGCTGCTTAAGCATGAAGTACACCGCTGGGAACACGGGGATAGAGTCTGTCATGCATATTTTATGCGACGCAGTGTGTTTTCTGAATTGGGAGTCCTGGAGGAGAACGTGGGATGGTCAACGGTAGAAAGTGCAAAGCTCCACTTTGGTATCAGAGAATGATGTCTAATACAATACCAAATTCCCATAGCTACAAACCCATTTTTACATACTTGTACGGTATGAGACAACATCATTGCTATATGCTATAAAAGAGATTTATTTGTAATTCGAAAACCAGGAGCAGGTGCTCGGATGATGAACATCGTCCTTTCTAGCATTGTATATCAACTCAGATACTAGGTGATCTTTCTGGCACTGTTCAAGTGAGCACACGCATTGCTGCGGTGCTCCGCCAAAATCAGTGAATGAGTTATCGAGCACCTTGTAACCAGAACCAAGTTCCCCATCTAGTCGTACCGCCATATGCTGGCCGTCAGGCAGCAACCTTTACAGTAATGAACATGAAGAGTTTCATGGTCGTGGTTGTTGTAAGCGAGCTCATTCGAGTGGATAGAACGACTATGTATACTGTTGTAAGCGAGCTTATGGCCAAGTAATAGCCAGTATCTATGTAAATGTATAGTAAAGAGGAATTTACACACCTCAGTCGAGCGGATAGAACGACTGAGGTATCTGTGTATTTTCCCGTGCTCGTCCATCTGTAAACTATATAGTTCTAATATACTTCCGTCCGGATAAAATGTGTTTTCTTTCGAGCGAGGCGCGTCCTATTTGCGCAGGTGACCACGATGCGTTCCAGACGCATGTTGTGCGATCCCGTTTGTAACAGTGGTGTTGGAGGAGGAAGAAGAGTCTTGTCTTGGTAAATAAACCGCCACAATGCCAAGGGGGCACCGGGATCATAATCTCGGACTAGTACCAGGACCCCTGAATATCCACTAGGAGGTTAGTTTATGGAAACGGCCAGTTTGTCCGGACAATTTTTCGCCAAGTAGCCAAAATTTGTCCGGATTTCACTCCGACCTGTTCAAAATTGGGCAAATTTGTCCGGATCCAGCCCCCTAAAAACATTCTGACATCTAGAGTTCAGAAAACACTGGTTTTTTTCCAAT
>JABCKM010029956.1:0-11265 GCA_018221805.1 Rugosomyces carneus | reverse complement strand
AATTTCATAACAGGAACAGGAATGAAAGTCCCGGTGGAAGGAGTGCCCGAAGGGTATGTTGAGATTTGTACGAAGGATGGACGAGATTGCATTGTACCGGCATTCCTGGTTCCTGCCACTCATCACGCCTTCGAAGCTTATTGGAAAAAAGCCCAAGCTTCCTTCCTCGACCAAGCTAGAAATGTGAGCATTACCAATGTCTTCCATGTTGTAAAACCTTCTGATGTTTGAGTCTATTAGTTTGGAAATCCAGAACCGCCACCGCTTTTTTCTGGAGATCCGGGTAGCTCGGATCTAGCTGGGAGTAAGGAGGTGCCGTCGGACACAGTAAGTTTCTTGACTCTATTCCGAAAACATGGGTCTATTATTACCTTACCACACTCCTTCTGTAGCTTCTACCAAATGAGGAACTTCTTTTGCTTCACGCCGAAATTCAGGCTTTGAAGGACCAGTGCGGTATATCTTACAAGGAGGCTACTCATCAGTTGTATATGGTTGAGGTTGCACGACTTCAGGAGCAAGACAAGTTGGTAAAGGAATTCTCCCTACTCTCACAAACAACTATGTTGGCTATTATGCGATACGAGTCTTTTTTGGATGAGGTGGGGCGTTAGCTACATGTACCAGTATGACATCTTTAAGAATCATTACGACGTTTTCAGTTTTCATCTGCTTTCCCATCTCGAGCACAAAATTTCCTTCTGTGTCGCTGTAGTTGGCCCTTGGTAACGCTGTCATTGAGTTCCGGTGTTTCTGGGCGAGATATAGCTGTGACTCGTTGTCGAGCACTGGGAAAGGCGACCAGAGAGCGCCAGAAGTGACGAGATATCACGAGGCAGCATTAAGGTTGAGAATTCGGCCACGACTGAATAGTAACCAGAACCTAGTAGAACGTACAGAATGATGGAAATAGCATATATTGAGTGTGGTAAACAGGAAACAGCAAGGAAAGTCACACAGGTGTGCGCAGTAACCCAACCTCTCAGACTCCATATCCTCACATTTATTCACACTCCTCACATCAACTTTACTTTGGAGCCAGAAACATGGGCGGAGCACCAAGACGAGTGTGGTGAGTCTTGGTGGGGTCTATCTGACGGATAGCGGGCTGTGAATTGTGATCATGAACCTCGTCACCAGTTAGTTCCCGAGTCTCAGTGTGGCAGTGGTCGTCTAACAATCCCGACTGATGGTAGCGTGAAGTGGTGGGGCGATTGAGTCAGGGCCTAGGTGGAGGCGGAGCATGTTTTTCACCTTGCAGTTGGTGTACATGATGGCCGCTGCACCTGTGTTGCTCCCAAAACCCGAGCCGTCTGTGTATGCTATATCGGTGTAGGGGGTGGAGCTTGTTGAGGGCATGGTCTGAAACTGGGAAATTGGCGGATGGGGGTTGATAGCCTCTAAGGTGGGATGATGCAGGCCAAATGAGGCGAAGAGGTGATGTAGAGGGGTACAAAGACGTTTAGGTGGGCAACTAGCTGCTCGTCTAGCTCTAGCAATGGGGTAAAGAAGATGGAAAGGAGGCAGTGAGGCGATGCGGGCTGCCGTCTTGAAAAGGACCTTGTCAAACAGAAGGTCAATTAGGAGGAGGTGGGTATGAGCGTCGAAAGTGTCACCCACTGCGGAGCTGAGGGTACCTGTGATGATACAGATGACCATTTTGCGTTTGACAGAGGCAAGCTTCTTGGCAGTTACCACTGACCCGAGGCGTTTCTTACCCGAGGGAGATCTACGAATGGGTAGACCAAAGTAGAGTTGACGGATGAGGTGGGCTGGTATGCCGCCTGTAGACCTGCCCTGACCACCAGGTGGCTGAGGTAGCAGCATTGGTGACATGGACTTTCCATTTGAGTTTCGGGTCTGCAAGGTACAACGCCAGGTATCTCGTCAGATCCTAGGGCCTTATACGGTGAGAGTGAGGTGATATCTGGCGAGATTTGAACGCGCGAGAAAAAAAGGGGGGGTTGGAAGGGGGTCTGGGCAAGAGGTGTTTAGAGGGGTAGACGAGGGGGGCTGGAGGGAAAAATGACTCAGCTACGACCTAAGTTTTCTCTGTGACGATAGGCGTTGAAGAGCTGAGGGAGAGATAATCAGACGCTTCCGATGATACATATTTGGCGAGATAAAACCTTTTCAGTTTAATGTCTTCCAGCTAGCTGGCCCAGTGTTTCGTGCGAGCTACTCAGCATACTCTTTATTGGTCGATTTTTGGAATTGAGCATGAGAGGAGTGTGTTGGGAGGTCGCGAAGTTTTGGTCGCGAGCGCTTCGTAGTCAGCTCCCTGGAAGTCGCGGTAGGTTTTGGGCTGGGCTCGGGGAAGGGTGGTGTCAATTATTCTGAAGTTCAGCAGCAATAGTGGGGCGGCGGTCAGCATCAGTAGCTTAGGACGTGATGTTGTCAGCTATGTGATTTGATATGAAGACATTGTCGGGACGGTCCATCTTCCGCTGCTGCTGACTTGGAGGGTGCGGATTTCAGGGGGGAGAGTCGAGGTACGAGTTTTTGGTTTCTTTCCATAGGGGGGTGGTATCTATCGAAGTCGCCGAGAAGAAGGAGGGAGAGGGGGTTGTCGGGAGGAGCATTGGAAGAGAGTGAGTTGAGAGTAGGTTTGAGATAGCAATGAGTGCGTCGTTGAGGTTTTCACTGTAGATGTTACAGATCGTGAGATTTGGTATGGCGGGGAGGTGGAGGTTGATGGCGACAACATCTTGAGAGAGAGCAGCAATGGCTGAGTAGGTATTGGTAGACATATTTAGCACGTTGTGTCGCAGAGGCCTGAGGGCTAGAATCCAACTGGCGGCTCCCAGACTCTCCGAGCAGGGGCCCTGTTGCAACAATGATGGATCTCATGAGAAAGGTTGGCACTTGATTACGTACTGGTTAAGCTTTACGTATTCATGGGTTTCCACCAAAATCATCATCGGAGTAATATATTATCCCTTGGACCCTAACATCAGAAGGGTCCGTCCAACTCGAACGTCAGGGGCTAGCCGTACCTATGGCTGTATGGGAGTCACCCGTTTGCTAGTCGCTGTCCTCTTATTTTTATACAGCCTATACTAAGGAGGACAAAGATACAAAAAATACTTCAAATTTATTTTACATTAGACAGGCAAAGCAACCGCTTTTGGAGCCGTCAGATGCTGCCGAAATGGGTGGCCAATTATTTACGTTGTAAATTACGGACCAAACAAAGATATTTGGACAAAGCTGATTTGTCTAGAAATGCCTCCGGAACTCGGCATACCTGATCCTCAAGTTTGGGACAAATTAAAATTGCGCGATCCTAAGATTTTTCCAAGATACTTAATTTGCTTGTCCACTACTATATCTCAAGAGAGAATTGCGATTTCTTTTTGATCGAATTATTAGCGCGCGCAATGTTAAACCTTATGTATGAGAGTGGGTAATCCTAGGGTATTCAAAGTGGGACTAATTAGCCCGAGGGAAACTTCAAGAGGTAAAAAAAGACTGCAAAGCCAAGTTAATAATTAACAAATATAGCATTTTACAGCTATTAATAGCACTTTCTGACTTTTGACGCGATAAGTGGCTCTTTCTTTACGCGTTTCAGTCACGTTATGCTGACGCCAATCATGCCAGTGCGTTCTACGGCGAATCTTCATAGCATACTTAAACTAATGTTAGCCCTTTACGTTAGAAACGTTTTACTCATCATGCGCTGAATTTTATAGTAATTTATTTGGAGGTAGTGGTCTTTTAAGAGATGGGAGAGGTACAGAGTCTCACGAGCTTGGCTTTGACCCCATGTGACCGTGAATTGGGGCTTGGTGGGGCTTAGCCCCCATGAAGAAAGAGCCACTTATGGTATCGAAAGTCAGAAAGTGTCTGCGGTTTTGCCGGTAGCTATGAATAACACACACCGTTATCAGGGCTAGTCCCTAGCACCGTCCCTAGCACCGTCCCTAGCACTGTTCCTAGCACTGTCCCTAGCACCGTCACGTTCCTCATCACGGTCCGCCTGAACAGCTTTGAGGCCTTCCAAAATTTGCTCCCAGGATACGCAGTGCTGCTGCCAATCCGGACTCCAGCCAAACGGTCCAAGCAGCTTACTTATATCTACAGGGCCTTGAAGATCTTCAAACTCCCGGTCCAGTATTTGGCCTAAGTTTGTCAGTATACGTGTACCAGCTAAAAAAAGAAAACTCACTGCCGTCAAACAAAGTGCAGGTCTCCGCGTGAGATTCCTGAGGATGCTTACGCTTTTCGTGCTTCCTAAGGCTGCCGATAGAGCTGGCTACGAAGCGGCAGTCAGCTACCCTGCATTTTAGGGCTTCATGAACACGCGGGGGGGTGGGCGAGCGATGTGGGACTGCACTCATGGAGTCGATACAATCTCAGTACAAAGGAATCAAGTGCATTTTTATGGTTTTAATACTAGTTTGTACATACTATCGTATTTGTGATTGATGCGTGTGTTGTTTGGATGAAACAGCCTTACCCTTGGTATTGAGGCCATCTCGGAGCCGACTAACGCTAGCGGCTTCGTTCAAAGGTCCCCAAATTATTATTTCTTTGCAGTCGCAGACTTTGTGCACTTGTCAATCACTCCTTGAGATTTCTGTCGTACCTCCGTTGACAGTCCTGAGTTACAGCCTAGCCCGATTTTCCAGGGACTAAGCGTTAATTCACACGGCTTCCAAACCGACAGATCTGGTCTGGGCAGAGCACCAGGGTCATTCGCGAAACTTAACCTCTCAACAATCAAACTTTTTGAGCGCTTTCTGTCTGTCTCTCGAAATGTCCAGCACTTTAAAATCAACTGTTGGGTCCAAACCTGGACCTTCCAAAAGAAAGGCGATCGAAGCAAGGGAAGAAAGTGAGGATAACCAGGAAAGTGGCGAGGTGCAGGGTTCCAAGAGCCAAAAGAATAGGAGGAAAGCTCGGTCTAGGGTGCGCCATAGGTTCTTACATACCTTTCAAATCCAGTAATTCTTTCCGCCTTAGAGAGCAAAAAAGCAACGGACGAAAGATTTTGAAACATCTGGACATGTAATTGACCTCTAACTATTTGTTGCTGATCTAAAATAGCTTATCTGACAGGTTCAGTCTTCCACGGCGGATCAGGCGACTACGTCTGGTGCGGCGACCTCAAATTCTGCCCCACATGTGCCGCAAGAGCCCGGTATTCAAGAACCGCCTTCAAAGACGCAAAGGCGATCGGAACGCCGTCGACAGGCAAAAGAATTCAACGCCAAGATATCGAGCTCCCTAGGTCATGCTCAGATGAGCATACCTTCTACCGTGCGACATACGTCAAACGCGGACAAGGTACAAACGAGAACGTTGAAACTCCTGCGTCGGGCTGCCAAAGTAAGCTAAAACTATTTTAAACTATCACGCAAAAGTTCTGAAAGTACACTGCTAGGCAAAAGAAGACGGCCGTCATCTCCAGTACCCAGCAGAAACCCAGGAAAGGGCTCTGCAGTTTATTGAAAAATCTACGGTTGTCCCTCTACAAGAATCCACGGAAGGGCCTAGCCGGCGTAAGGCCCATAAGAGTCAGTCGGAACTGGTACGAAAAGGGTACAACGAGGTTAACCGATACAATTTACTGGCGCTTTACAACGATACCTCTGACTGGCTCCACCACTTGCGCGAATTCACTGAGCCAGGACAGCAAATTCAGTATCGCCAATGCTCCAACTGCCAGCAGGAGTTAAAGCAGGGTGAGGTCGTTCGTGTTCATTATCTCCCCACCCGATTGCAGAACTCGATAAAGGAGGTGTCAGATATCACGAAAGGGATGAGACTTTATAAGTATCTCATCTCACATTTACATTGCCTATCGGTTGCTGCAGCAGCTCGACTTTTCCCGTATGATGGAGCATCCAAAGTTCTGGGGACTGACTCGTCCTTGTGGGTTCACCCTACACTTCCTGGGATGGAATGGAAGAAGATAACCCAATGGAGGTTGGCCCAAATTTCTGAGTCCTCAAGGCCTGCAGATGGGAAGGTTAGTTTAAAACGCCCGGTCAGAACCAAACCTGAGGAAGGTGACCTTCTTGCACCGCCCGTTCCCTTCTTGGATTGGGTGAGCACTGTTTAAGGAAAGTGATTTCATTCTCAACCTTTCCTATCTCTTATCTCAACAGTATTTTGTTTACAGTGGACAATTTCTGTAATGAACGGTGTGGTAGGGCTACGCGCCCACTGGTAAACCATACTCCGATGTACCCGACTTTTACACTTCTTTCACATTATCTACGCGACCATTTCAAGTTCTCACGCTCTTTCTCTCACTTTTACTCTTCCATCTTGCTATGCAAACCTATCGCATGGGTGTAGTAGACGAAAACAATATACCTCAGGCGTCTGTACAAAGACAACTGAGGGAGCCGTTTGGAGTCCGTAAGGTATAAGTAGGTACTGGCCCTAGATACGGAATAGCAAATAGGTAGTAATGCAAATAGGTATGAAACCGATTGCTTAAGGTGAAATAAAAAAGTCGTGAAATGAAAGATAAGTATGGAATACTGTAGAGGGGAAATGATAAATAGAAAATGAAATATCGCACCGAGTGCGCCGTCCCCTCAGTAGGGCGAGCAGTCCCCCATGACAATGGGCATTGCGTGTGCCCACAATTCCTTCGATTATTTACTCTTTTACACATTCCTCCACCAGATAAAGAAACAATCAAGCACAAATTCGACGCGCGGTTCCGTGGAGTTGATGGACAGGTTTTGGACACCTTCCCTGTCGAGCTACGCTCTTCTCTTCCTTATTTTACTTTGCTAGATATTTCATTCATATACCTATGACGCCGAGTCAAAAGAACCAGCGCAACGAGGCGGAACTGATGGACGGTAGGGCGTGACAACGACCTGGCTCCACCCACAGCTCTCGTGGGGGGTCCGAGCAGCGTGATGCCGGGTTCATTCTTGTTCGATCCCCGAGTCATTCCCATCAGCTAGACCTTGGAGCGACGATCCTCATGGCAAGGTCAAGTGGGCGAATCTTTCATTTGAATCTGACATTAAACCATACGCACTTACAGTACTATATTTTCTTGATACACACAATTGGCCAGGCTTGCGCAAGAGCACGCGCAAAATCTGAGACGAGCTGATCATGTAAAAAGGCCATGATGCCTTCGTAAATACCATTCTTGCCCACCACAAGTTTCACCCCAAGATAAGTTTTAAGTCAAGTTTATCAAGTAACCGTTCTCGCAAAGGCAAGATTCAAGAACACTCATAAGTAAGTTTCATTCAAGTTTACAAACGGGCTCAAAGAGCCATCTAGCCATGCGACGCGACGACCATTTACAATCGTTCTCTCGCAACTCCTCCACTCTACAATGACAGGATCGCGCAACACGCGTCTAGGACGCGACGTGATCATGTGCCCTCGACGGCTCTGGAGAAAATGGTATTTCAAAGGACGGAACGATACAGTTGCCAGTGATCACAATCCATTCATACATTTACCTATTTTACTGTACATACTTCATTTCTCGTCGTGGGATCAACACAGTGTAATTGCACGCCTTGTCTAGTCTTATTCTATTTATTCACGTCTCGCTTATCAAGCTCGCGCCCTTACAACACATTCTTTATTATGCTGATAATTCCTATAGTTATTTCTGTCTATAGGTATTTATAACAATGAATTTGTCGGTTACTTCGCATCTACACTCTTAGCTTGTTTTCTTTTACAGTAGTCACGGTATCAAGGCTTAGCGCCGCGGCACTTGTCTCCCCCTCATTATTATCGTACCTTCGGGCTATTCACATTCCTCTGTATCGTAGAAATACATAAGTGCTATACCAGCAGACGCATTTACACACTGGCACTTGGGTTACGGTAAGTAGTTTTGATGTTAGTTGACACCAGCATCCCACCACGCCAAATTATACTTTTCTCGTTTAAACCATTTTTTCTATATAGTTAACATGTCGACCACTTCAGGAGAGAGCGGCTGCATCCTTGAATTTTGACCACAATATTCAAAACAGGAAAAGTACTTGCGGCCAGTGTGTGCATCTACAGAACGATGAACATTTTGTCGCGGCCCTCGCGGGGGCTCCTTTTTTTTTTGGACAGTCTCAAATAGCTAGAGTTTATGGCGAGTGCAAAATTATGGGCCCATTTTTAGCCCTCTCACAGCGTAAGTTGCTGGTTCAGGTACGATTGTCTTATCAATCCAACCGCGTTTGAACTTTGGAAATTTTTGGAATCTGCTTCGGAGAAACACAGATAGATTTGTATTAGTATAGTGTAGGAACACACTAAAAAATAGATCAGATGAACTCCTATATATTTAGATGCAATCTGCAGACACGCAAAAAAACGAGCCAGTCCGGAAAGGAAACCATGGGAAAACTTACATAATACCTAAGTAGCAGATTTAAACTAAAGGTGACCCTTACCCCTCTTTTACCTCCTCGTGTCGCTCAATCAAAATATGGATGCAGAACGCCTGCTAGTCGAAGATTCGAATGTTTACTCCGTCGGTCTGGATCTAACAAGATATATTTTTGGTTGGCTTATACTGACGCTTTTGACTGGTCCCAGAGGTGATAACCAAAGCGCGCGTAGCGGTCTACGTGAAGAAGGAAAACGGGGCTGCAGATGTAACCATTGGATGGGTAAGGAACTTTCTCCTTGCAACTATCCAGATTCCATGAGCTAATATACATCCAGGAGTACTACGTTCATGTGCGCTGAACCTCTTTTTTTCTGACATTGAATATAACCTACTATAGTGGGCTGGTTACGGTACTGAATCTAATAGCTGGGAGCCAGAAAACAATCTGGTTAATTGTAAGTCTTTATTGGACAGTTTCTGGAAAGAGGTTGGACTAGACAGTGGGCGACATATACTTGGTTTTGAGGTCAAAGTGCGCGACGAGTGGATCAGTGAGTCTTTCCATTGTGTAGCGCACTTTTCTCAAATAATAATTAATCTGATTTAATAGAGAAGGAGAAATTTCTATTTTCAAAGGGGTATGGCGAGGACGCGACGCAATAACCTGGATCCCTCAGTTGAATGAGAGTGTAGCGCGCTTTCGCCACATAGCCCGCTACGTCGCTGTTGGACTGGCAAGCGCGGTACCGAGCACGATGCCGCGGACCCTCGCGCTCACCCTGATTCTTAGCCAAACATGGATATATATAAAAATAACATAAAAATAAGAATTTCCATTCCCAGGATCGTGTGTTCCGTCCTGACCGGGCTTTGACAGTTACCTGCCTCGCGACAGGTTGGGTATCAGGGCAGTCCGTTATATTGGTCTTGGCTGATGCTCTTGAAGAAGGGTAGGCCGAGAAAGGAATTTGGTGGTCACCCTAGCTCTAATTCTCCGACTTCAGGCGCCATAACTTGCCAAACCGATACAGAAAGAACCCGAGGAGGTCGTCCAAAAAGGTAATTCTGAGGCGGATTGGGGCGGCGGCCCTGGTACTTCTTGAGCGCCCACGCAGCAGCGCTCCCTGAAGACTTTTCCTATAAGCTGTCATGAACCACTCATGAACAAGTCTCCAAGTTTTGGTGGAGGCTACAGCTCCAGATATAAGGCCCCAATTCATGCCGAATACCAATTGATTTACGCGCCCAGACGGCTTTGGTGGCTACAACAGGGTCAGAAAAGTATGCGGCACGCCGCAACGTGGCAATTTCCGTGGCATAAATCCGGCATACTTCCCTGATTCTTCTCTAATATATTCACCCCTTTATCCGAAATGCGCCACGAAGAGACTAGGCCCTGCTCAGGGTTCCAGGAGCGTGCAGCCACAAATATCTCTTCCGGGAGACCAGGACCGGACATATTGAGTAACCTAGTAATTTACGGTTCTAGATATACTTTTTGGGCATCACCTTGACACTAGTTACAAAGTTCTGCGACCTTTCTAGGTTTAGCTCCTAGGTCGGGAATCTTGGCTAATCGGCTAAAGTGTGAAAACAAAAACTAACAACGTGCAACAGTCTATCAGGAATGACTACGCTGCTCAGGGCGCATGAGTTGGGAAAACTAAAAACTGATTATATAAATTTTTCAATGACATCCCAAGGTATTTAATACACCATTTGAACCTAGAAAAACTATGGTCAACTGAGAGAGGAATGTGCAAACTCGGCAGGATGGACCGATGGAGTTATGCTTTGTTTGTTTTTGTTTCCACACTTTAGCCGTCCACAAGTACAATTTGTCATGATTTCTGAATTACCTCATCCTTTTGCCATCACCGGAAAACACACGGACACGACCGGATCTGTGGCTACTGTTTCGCTCACATAAGCACCATTCCTGTTTTGGACTTGCGGTTAAGGGTTAACGCGTTAACGCGGTGAGCGGCCGTTACCCGATCAGTCCTATGTCGAGACTACTGTAGCTCCCACAGCAGGTATTTTGATGACACCTTTACCACACATTGTTAGAAGAAACCTCATGTACCCAAGGCTTGAAGCCTTGAACAGTAATGGCGGTCTACTGTCAGGAGACTGTCAATGAATAGTTTGACCCTTGTACTGACCCAAATCCGCGATAAAATCACAGTACAAGTTTACTATCAACAGTCCTCAGGTGCCGATTGGGCAAATAGCAGGACCGCTTCGAGAAAACAATGCCCTAACACCTCCTGTAGATAATGTATCTCTTAGACCTTCGAGCGGTCTACTAACTGTCTCCGTCAGGTGGAGAGCAGCAGTCTGAGATAATTGTCTTGGTGACGCTATTAAGACCGAACCCCTTTTTCGTGGACAAAATTCTAAAAAAAGGCCTACAGAAGGTAAAGAAGAACGAGGAACGAAAACAAGAGCGAATTGCAAACGGGAAAAGCCGATCCACGGCAAACATCGGAGATCAAACACGTGACAGATATCTCTTATCGTTATCAGTGTATGGCAAGTCAATGCAATGCAAAGCCTGCGATGAAAACCTAGTACGGAACACGCAGAAATTGCGGTCATATCATGCCTCTGCATACTGTTACAAAGTGACCACACTGCCTACACACGCGGTATATTTCAACTACTATTTCTCCCTATCACAACCGTCTTCCGTTCCCACACGCACGCTCCCACCAGCTACTCCATTCTAACCCACTTTTCCCTCCAAAGTCCTCCATTGGACGACTCCTCGATGTTTATAACCCTGTGCGGGATATTTTTGGATGCTCAGATCTTCTGCACGGTGTCCTTCCAAGTCACATGACTTCGAGCTGCTCAAAAAATACATTTGCTGCTGAGTGTCCTTCTGTGTGATACAGTAGTCTAGAAGAAGAGGCCATCATTGAGCTGTC
>JABCKM010029954.1:0-11316 GCA_018221805.1 Rugosomyces carneus | reverse complement strand
CCTTTGTTCTGATGCCGCTTAATGAGACCGAGGAGGTTCTCACCAAGAACCTCGAAGACCATGCATACATGGATCCCATTGGGGCCCTTATGCCTAAAATGATCGAGAAAGGAGATGACGTGTGAGCGACCTGGGTGAGTGTGTGCGGATGATGGTCCAGGGTTTGGATTAGCAGGAGTAGGAGCAGTGGGGGGACTGGAAGACGTGATTAAGCGCTGAAGGAGTTTGATTTCGTCGAGCGCGGTTTCCGTGTAGCGAGGAGCTGATTTCACTACTTTAAGCGCGACATGTCGATCCATCCTATATCAAGATAAGAGCGAAATGAAATCAGCGACTGAAAATACTTTTTTGCTAGAATTTATTTTTCGCTTTACTCACTTTACATCTTTTGCAAGCCATACTGTCGAGAAATGACCCCAACCAAGTTTGCGTACAACGATATAACGACCATCAGAAAAGGTGTCACCGATCTTGACGGGATGGTAACCTCCTTTGACATAGTCCTCCCAATCCTCTTCGTCTTCGGTCATGAGCGACCCAGAATGAGACGAGTATGACCCGTGAGACATAGTTATATGCGTGCCAATAAACCTTTGGAGCCCAAAGATAAGGAAACAGTCACGGATTGGACGAAAGGAAAGGTTGGACCCACACACACAAGCGCGTTAGAGATAAGGGACCCTTAACCGATTAAAAAGGCCGTTTGTCAGCGATATCTGAATGCAAAAAGCCAGGGCTTTCGAGTCCTGTTGGTTAGGAAAATTGTATATAGGAATGGAAGACGGTAAGAATCGCACCTTTTGCCCTTGCTCGCCGTGGGTGGTAGCGAGCTCACGAGCGGAACGGTGGCACAGGTTTTTTTCTTTATCGGACACAACCGAAAATAGGCGTGACCATAAAAATGTATAAATTCTCACATTCTGATTGGCCAACTTCCAAATCAAGCATATCCATTTCATCGATCAACACCGCTTCCCAGGGAATATGTTCTCACGTCCAATTACATAATCTGACGACATACCTTTCCACTCCACTGCTCCCCATTGCCGCGGCTACGTAACTTCTCATTTGCTCCTGCCATTTGTTAGGAGAGGCTTTCTTGCCAACGACATCAGGAAAAATTGAAATTACATACAGTCCGTGATATGCCTCGACAGTGTTTGTCGTCTCTTCTTGAGATGTGGTATGCATGATGAGTATTGCGTTTAGTGTGAGCGGTATGATAGGATTATTTTGGGTGCTAATAATTCCTAATGTATGTTCTTTAGATCTCATATACAAAACTTTGTGTTAAGAAAAACATAACGTCTACTTTCTGCTAGCGACCTTGGGCAGCTTGAACCAATGTCAAGTCAGTAACTAGTACGCCAAACGGGCAAGAGTAAAAAAGTAACAAAAGAGCTCATCGCCGTTCATTCATTGTTTGAAGATCGCACCTTGATGTACGAATGGACGTGGCTCTACCTCCCGTTGCAGGTCCCCAGGTGTCGTTCCGATTAACAGAACACGCACCGACGTTACCCCCTGTCCTACCCTCCAAATCGCACTGCGCGTGAGTAGCAGCTCCTTCCTGCTGTCCATACGGCACTTTATATCTATGCCAAAGTGCTGCCACCGTGACAGTACAACGTACTCGTTCTTTTTCAATCGAATTTATCCCCTCTGGTCCCAGATGATACGTACAAATCGTTGATTCGCTATTGTTTTTGCCGTGAAACTCGAAGTACGCGAAATCTGACGAATGTTCGTGGCCTAACGGAGGTTCATAACAGCCTCTCTGAGTTTCCAGGTGAGCAGTCGTTTTCAGTAGATCGGGCATTGAGAATAACTAATATCGACACCGGATATGACACCACGCATGTACATTGCGAGATCAGCAATCACGTTTTTAGGCGCCAAGTTGTGGCTCGTCACTATGCCCAATCCAATGAATAGTTGTTGTCTTTTTGTTGTCGTCTTTTTTTTTCCTTGCTACATGTGGGCGAATGTTGAACGGACATCGAACCCGCGCGTAAGGCACCTTGGGGGTTTGCGGCTGCGATGCTCGCACCCGCTAAGCAGGATGCCATGAACGTGGCAAGCGGTCAGTAGCCCTGATCATGGACACCCGCCGACCCCAAACGCCAGACTTTAAACTTTTAACCACCAGGAACGGCCAACAAAATCTCCACACACCGACAACTCGACATCGCATCCTTACTATGTGCGACATACAAGAATTCGGTGAGTGCATCCCGTTATATCATGGATGAACAAAGTCGATAAGAGCCCTCAGCCCTGGTATCTGTTAGGTATGCGGCGCTAAGCCGGCAGTGCCCGAATACGTGATCGTGTACCAAGTTGAACACCGAAAAAAAGTATTCTACAATGTCAGCGTGACCCTGCGATTTTCCTCCTCATTTTTCGAATCGCGGCTGGGGGTCACAAGTAAAATTCCAATTCCACGATGCCACGAGGCATGTCTTAATCCACGTTGTTAAGATGTCCCAGTCAGTATCCCTCCCTGGTCCCATCGATTTGATGCTCGCTGGGTCTGATGCAGGGGCAAAAATGCGTTGACCTAACAGGGTTAATGAACTGTTCTGCCAGGAACAAGATCCCGATGCTTGAGCACGGCTTCCAAAGATCCAGCCTATCCACGTGAATGGGCTGAACTCCTTGCCCTGAGCTCGTCCTTTGTTCTTTAGTTGGGTCGCGCGATCTCCGAACACCCGCATTGTTCGTATAGCACACGCGCTACGAGGCTTCGAATTGTCCCACAACCTTTCGTTAATCAGGTTCAAGTCATATGAGAAACTTCGCTGCATCCCCGTACTTGTCGGTATATCAATCAGTGTGAATGATCATGTACTGATTGCTTTTGTACAGCTGTACAGTAAACAAGTCCGACGTTTGATCCGCTGTAATTGATCATCATTGGCATCTTCAAAGCCGCTACACTTCGTATCAATCAGCTCGGCAGATGTTCCGGGAATGCAGCGCGTTCTGTCTTTGCCATCCATTCACGTGCTATTAGTGAAGCGATACGGAGTTCAGTGGCTCTTTCAGGTGTAAGAAACTGGTTTAGCTTTAGTGCTGATACCAACGCATCAAATTGCCGGCTATAGAGAAGACGACTCTCGTATACGCGGGGTAGGTTTAATTGACATCCCATGTCAAAACAACCATCCGAAAAATGGACGTTGGCATCTTTCACCCTGTTATCGATCCAGGCACACATGTCTAACTAATCGTGAGCCACTAAGGCTACATTCAGCTTGGTAAGTGTCTCAAAAATGCGACACAAATTCAAGTGTGAGCGAGCACGAACGCTAAGTCTGGCTAGAAACCGCGACAGGATTTGTGGCGCGTTGATACCTTTTACCATGGGCTGAACACTTTCTCCCAAAAGGAAGTCGGATAGAGGCGTCGGAATGCTTACTACATCCTAGAGGGAATCGCGGTGTCCCTCTTACGAATCTCCGACTGGACACGACTGGTCAAAAGGCTTCTGTGTTTGTAGGTGGGCAGCTTCGTGATGGTTCTAGGATAACGTGTTCAGGCATTTAGATTCCGTTGTTTGTGAATGTCAAGTGAGTCCTTTTGACTTATGCGTTCGCAATAGTCCGCCGGCCCTGTAAAGATCATCCTTTGGATATTATCTTGTCGTATACAAATCACAAGCTTTTTCTGTATTCTCTTGAATTGGGGAGACGTTGTGCCGTGGGTTTCCCCAGCCAAATGATAACAGACAAACGATGAGCGAAAAAGAGAACAAGGGAGAACGAGTCCCCCCCCCCGAGTCAATGGTAGAGAAGAATACATTGCCACGTGGGCCAAAATACACAGATCTCATGCTCGCCTAATTATACATTACAGTATACAGTACTTGTAAGCCCCTTCTCCCCCCCTCCGGCATCTCGAACCATTATCAATGCCTATTGTGCCGAGTATGGTAAGTCCAGACTTGTCCATCAAGTACAGCCATACCGTACAATAAAGCAGATTGATTCCATCTGAACTCCCGGCCGCGCCCTCCCCTGGGTCCCCTGAATAGCCTGAAATGGATGAATGGATCACCGGGGGGACGGGGGGCGGTTGGCTCTATGTAAGTTACCGTATGATAAATAGTGTAGGTGTATTATTACGTTGGAGATACTACTAGATTACTAGTACGAACCGCCGATTCTGCTCTGATTTAACCTCCACGTATTAAACAAACTTGAATACGGTATGCGCGGTCTCGGAAACTTGCAGCAATGAATCGCGATTACAGTAATCACTTCCCCCCTGAAAGCCAAATAATTCTGATTCCAGACCCCCCAGGGGGCGGGGGGGCGGTTATTACGGTAAGTAAAATGGTATACAGTACTGTATTATACAGGTACCCGAATCGGGCCTCTGAGTGATAAGCGAAGGGAGGGGGTGTGGTGCCTAGGGCATATTTGGAAGAAGGTCGGGTTTGTTAACCATAGACAGTAGTTGGTAGTAGGTACCGCTTTCTATGTTAAACGTATATTGGGGGCTTCAATACCTTTCGGTAGTACCCTCACGCCCAAACCGTATTTCCGTCGCTTCTAAAAATTCGCCGACGCCCGAACTGGGCGCGCCGTCAGGGAAGACTCGGAAGCGGGTTGAGGTTTTTTTGGCAGGTTTGTTCATTTATATGTCGCTTACTGTACTATTTCTTTATTCTGTCTTTTCTTTCTCTCTTTTTTTTCGAGAGCTTGAGAACAGCCGACATATTTTACGGTATATCTTCTGCATTCACTCTCATATATTTTGTTTTATTCTTCTCGCCCCACCACTCTATGTATGTTTTATGTCGAAGAAGAACAAGTTTTCCGAAACACAATCACATCAGGGGAGATAACATCAATTACCATCACATCGGAACAGAGACAGAGACAGAACTCAAAAATGATTCGATTTTCCACCCTTGCTTCGCGTTTCTCAAACCTTCAAAACCAGCCCATGGGCTGGGGGAAATAGTGGATGACTTTGATGATGATGATGATGATAGGCCCAGCGAACACCTGTAGATCACCCAGTTCACTGAAAGACAAGAGACAGGGTGTGTATTTCCGGGCGGGCGCGCGTCGCGTGTTTGTTGACTGACTCTGACAAAGGGCAGGTTTTTTGGCACCGACCGGCCTTGCGCCCCCCCTGATCGGGGCTGGCTGACTGGTTTGGGGCTACCAACAAATCTCCATAGGAAGGAGGAGAGGGGGGGGAAAGGAGAACGGAATTCCGGCTCGGTGATTTAAAGGATCAAAAGGAAGTTTGAGTTGTATCTCTTTGTCATGATGTTTTTGTTATTTTGATGAATTTAAGGGTGAAAAGAACAAGTTGAATACAGTAAGGTTGTGGATTGTATACATGTGTGGGTTTTTTTAACATGCCGAAACTGCGGGTGGGAAATGAAAAAGGGTGTGCCCCCACACGCCCTTTCTTCCTCCTCACACCCTTGTTCGCTCGTGGTGGTGGTGGTGGTGGTCTGGGATTCGAAGTCGATGACTGGGTGGATGGGGGGTTCTTGTGTGTTTCCCTTCCGGCTGTTAGAATTATTTACATTGATCAAGAAAAACACCCGAGGGAGGGAAAGATATTCCATTCCGAACGTCGTTGATTGCCGAAAAACCTTTGGTGCAAGTAAAAAAAAAAAATCTCATGCTAGAACGCATCCGCCAATCAACAGGGCTGTGGTGTGTGTAAATGTATTATTGGCAGGAAGCATGATTCACAGAGTTATAGTACTCTTTGTAATAAATTTTAATACTACCATGCGAGACGCGTTTCATTCGGAGATGACACTCTTTTTTGTGGTTGTGGTTGTGTGTGTGTGGTTTAGGTTGAGAGTAGCGCAGCCTTGGTTACGGGAGAGAGAGGGGGAGTTTCGGTTTCGACGAGAGGGATCTGGGCTGTGCAGAGTATCGACTGACTCGGCACCGCCACCCAGGGGTACAATGCCCTCGGAGTTGGGGGAAAAAAAGCGCCCAACACGGTACCCTGGCTGGCATTCTATGTTTAACTTTTGTTGGACAAGTGTCGATGGGAGGGGGGAGGGGGGGGAGACTCGTGGGTTGGGGAGGCGAATAACGACAAAAGGAGGACGGGATTTATTTTAGGGTAAAAGATGCTTGTTGTGCAAAAAAGGACAATTTGAGCTTGGCGGTGTCGCGGGCCAAAAAAAGCTTGACCTGTCCAGGACGGAAAGATGGAACAAGCAAGAAAAAAGAGGATGGCAGGTGTGTTGGCTGGTTTTGACAGGGATGTTGCGGAGAGGTGGACCAAGAGTGGCCGAGATGTCGGCTGGCCGGGTCCGGAGAGAGGCGCGTCAGCGGGGATAGATTTACTTCAATTGGGAAATATGTAGGAAATTACAGATCGTGATTTGTGATTTATTTATTTTATTGCATTTTTTGATTGCCTTGATTGACGGGCGATAGCAATTGGGGGTTTAGAAAACATAAAATAACAGCGAAATAAGAGGCTGGGAGGCAAGCAATCGTAGGGGGGCAATGCTGTGTGATAAAATTATTTAAAATTTTATTTTTGGGATAGAATTTGAAGGATTCAAAGTCCGACGTTTGTACCTGCCAACTTTGATCAGGCACCCTTTTAAAAATCGACAGAGCCTTTGTCGATTCTTTTTTATGTCCAATCTATGGACCGAAAATCCCCTGAATCATCCTCCCCTGATCCATCCGTTGGCCAAGGCACTCCCCTCAACGTCGCTCACAACACCAACAACGACGACGACGATAACAGCAACTCCAACATGGCTACCATGGTCGCTACCGTCCATCCTCACAACATGCCAGGCCCAATTGCTGGCGTAACAAAGCGCTATCGTCCAGCTCCTGCAAAGACTTTTCAGTGTAGAGGCTACGGCGATTGTCGTATGGTCTTTTCTCGCAGCGAACATCTCGCTCGTCACATACGGTACGTACTTTTCTCTCTGCCATCCTCTGACACGTTGACCAACCCAGCCCAACCCCCCCTATCTTAGAAAGCACACAGGTGAACGTCCTTTCACCTGCCATTGCGGAAAACAGTTTTCCCGTCTCGACAACCTCCGACAGCATGCTCAGACTGTCCATGCTGACAAGCAAGACCAGAACGAACGCATGATGCGCGACCTCACCTCGCTTCACGCTACCATGGCCGCTGCAAACAAAGTCGGCAATCCCCGAGGCGGTCGGCGTACAACCGCCCCTACTCTGCAGATTTCTTCTTCTGCTTCCGCTCAAGCTGTTCCTGCTCACCAAAATGGCAGCAGCCCTAATCTCTCTGTGAACGGTATCAGTCCTATGGACATGATCAAGCAGGAGGATCTCGCATCAATCCCTATGCATCACAGGTCAGACCCGTCCTCCCCCTATGAAGACCACCATCCTTTACTCTACCCTCCATCTTCCGCCTGGCACGTCTCCTCTGCTGAACTAGAGCCTCGCCCCAGCTCACGCGGTTCACATTCCTCCCAACAACACCAACAGAACCAGTCCTTTCGTGACCCAAACCAGTCCTTTCTATCCTCAGCCCAATCCCAACCTTCCTTTCTTACCTACCACCAGCCCACTCTCACTTTTGGACTTCCCGGAGACCCATCATCACGATCAGGAACTGGCTCACGTCCAGGCACTTCAGGAGAACGACTTCCCCCTCTATCCGCCATTGTCTCCTCCACTTCCCCAACTTCCCCACAGCACGCTACTTTTCAATTTCAACCCCCTCTACAACAACAACAGCAGCAGCAGCAGTACCTATCTTCACGACTATCCCAGCATCAACAGCAGCAACAGCAGCAGCAGCTTCACACCTTTCCCACCCACTTACGTCCACGTCCACCCGCAGCTGGCACCACCACCGGCGGCCGCCCTTCATCCTCTTCATCCGCCTCTGCGACCTCTTTCTACCCTACACCCCCAGGCGGCGGCGGCGGCGGCAACAACAACGCTAAATCCTTTTATCCACTTCACTACGCCCGCTCATATGATCTCCCTCCACCACTAATCACCAGTGGCGGAGTAGGAGGCGGGGGCGGGGGCAGCTTCGACTCGACGACGGATTCCTCGCATTCAACTGGATCCGGGGGCTCTCCGACGGGGAGTGGGGGGCCAGCGGCGGGGACAACGGGGCCAGGAGTAGGGGAATCATCGCCCTTCTATTTCCAGCCTCCTCCTGAAACGCTTCATCATCACCATCATCATCATCATCAACAGCATAACCCGCACCCTCACCACCAACAGCAGCAGCGATCCGTTTCGCCCCCTATGATGAGTAGTAATCATCAACAGCAGCACCACCAGCAACAGCATAATCCGCGCAAGAGGGCGTTCGCGGGTCCCGATGGGCCGGTACATTCGTATGACGAGATGTCGGGGTATACTACTACCGCCCACCACCACCACCATCAACAGCAGCACCAACAGCAACAGCAGCAGCAGAGTAACGGCCTAGACTACGACTACGGCTCGGAATCCCGACCCCAGTCACGCCGGTTAAGCGTCATGGAGCTCTGTAATGACGCTAACAATAATAACAGCGGCAGCACGTTGGATCCCAACGCGGTGTTTTCTGGACTTGGAGGGGCGGCTTTTTTGCTCTCTTCACCTCCGGACGGACGATCGTACATATTGTATATTAGGCGCTATCTTAAGTTGCCGCAATTGAAAATATATATATGTAGCCCGAATGGATCGTACCGCTACTCATCAAGATAATAAATTAAGCGGTCATGGGGAACTCTAACGACACTAGCCCATGTGATTTTTCTCTACCTTTTTTTCTACAGCAATTTAGTCGAGTCCGGTGGAACGCAATCACAATGAAACGCCACTGATCCGCGAATTCCCATACCTTCCCCCCCAACTCAGGCCGATTCATTCGTACAAGTACATTACGGGGGTCATCTGCCAACTTGCGTGATTCTTTTTTTTTTTTCCAAATCCGCGCCGATCGACCGACCGCCTGACCCTCCCGCATCCCTTGTTGGCATTTCCCTCGACCCTGTGGGTTTTTTATATATATATCTCTGGGGTGAAATGTGACATCGAGAGCTGGTTGTGCGTAGGTTGTGTCATCGGTAGTCTTAGTTTCCACATACTGTACCGGGTGATCGAAGTGAATTGAGCGGGAGATTCTTGTCACCGGGATCCCTAGATCGGAATCTGTGGGCCCGTGGGGGAGGGAATAGGGCGTCAAAAGAAGCACTCGAGGGGGTCCATTTGGAAAGTTCGAGGCGAGATTATACCGTAAGGCTCTTCCCATATCGACACTATTGAGAGGAAGAGGGCTATTAACAGTGGATAGGCCATTCTCCGATGCCTTCGCGATACAAGTAGGGTTTCATATGGGGTAATGGATCGTGATGCTATAGAAAGTTATGTCCCCCAGTTTTTTTTTTTTACCACCGTATATCCGAATGTAACCAAAAAAAAGGCCGCAGTCGGGCGCTAAAGTACTCGTACATTTGTAAGCTTCCTAATTAGGTCGTGTAAGGCAGAGTGGCGACTCACAACTCCCCGGAGCTTGTTAGGCTCAGACGGGAACGTTGCCAAACGGCAAACGAATTTGTCATAGCAAGACGCACGCCGGGGTCCAGTTGTTCATACGCCCCCCAAAAAACTAAAAATGGTAGAAATAACATCTCGAGGACTCGAATCTCCTCCTGTGCCTGCATTTTATGACATAACGGAAGAAGGAAGCAAAAAAAGTGACCCGAACATTGGCTTCATGCGACAAAAAGGAAGCCTAAATGCGCCCTGAATTCTTGAAGAAAACACCCCCTTCGAGCTGATTGCTTACAGTATAATACGATGATCAGGTTCCTCGTTGTCAAGACGATTGCGATCCCACAAAGAATTCTTGTGACGGGCGACGACGATACAAAAGGGGGACAAGTGTGTGTGTTTCATCCATTGCCTCACTAACCGGGTTGCACCCATATAGCAGCACAGTGCTCTCTGTCAGAGATTCATTATCAGAGATTGTCAAGTCTTTGCCTTTTCTTCCTACCTGTGCCTTGACAGCCGTTCCTTCACATCACCTACTTATTAAAAGGTTAGATTAAATGAGTCAGGTCCGTTTCGTCCCGGATCATCTGTCTCTACCCGACTCTATGGCTTACAGATCCTATCCAAACACAACCTGGGCAACTCGGTAGGGGGGGCGCGACCCGGAAAAAAAGCGGACGTTTCATCAGCTAACCAAAGGAGCCGTGTTGGTGACGGTACCACCGAGTAGTAGTAGTAGTAGTAGAACTGCGGGTAATGTGTAGATGACGCTAGCTTTTGTTACTAGGTTCCTAATGGCGATGACCCTGCCCTACTTGTGCACTGGCGATCTGTAATCGTGTACTGTAATATGGCCCGTCGAAAACGGACGGTGGCTGGTCGATGATCCGTGGCCTGGTCTTTTTATCGATCCCAAAGAGTTCAGCTGACCCTTTGACAGTGCGGCTGTAGGACCACTGGAAAGCGGTTAGACCCTTATCAATCTACACTCTACAGTAACGTAAACGTGATCCAAGTGCTATTGGGCGGAGCTAGTCAATGCACAATGAAAGCGCTTAGATAGTGACTACTAGAACATTTCGGTACCCTTCAATGATCATGATTATGCCGAAAAAAAAATCACAGCCTATGTATTATCATCTCCCCCTCGTTGCCAAAGTTTCGATGAAATCTTCCAAAATAAAAATAAAAGACCAATCGAATAATGCTTCAACAACAACGATGATTTGCCGGTGCTGGCGATCACAGGCCGAGTGGTTTTCCTCCCAAAAAAGTCAAAGCTGGGTTTCATTTATTGTCCTGAGAACCTATGATTTCTTCCTTATTTTAATCGTAGATTTTCGTTCCTTGACCTGTTTTTACTGCCGCCGGAAGAGGCACGATCAAAAGTTGGCTTCACTGGCCGTGTTTTTAATTAGTGCCTTTTTATGCAAACTTGATAGCGACGGCACACAATAAATAAAAGAACAAGCAGCAAAACAAGTGAAATATACTTCAGTACACTAGAAATAGACATATGAACGAGAATACGATGTACACAGTAGCGAATAAATGAATAAATAATAAATACCCCATATTATGCTCACCTTCTCAACTCGTCCTCCACCATATGTAACACCCCCTTCACACCTGCCTTACCCCCAAACGAAGCCTGAGGGTGTTCAAAAGCCTGATGAGACAACGTTTCCTCCTGCTCCTTCGCATGTGGCTGCAGCTCATCTTTATCCACCCCACGAAACTTCAACGCATAATCCCTACACGCCTCCCTACTCGCCTTGAGCTCCTCATCCCCATGATCCCAAGTTATAATCTCAAACCA
>JABCKM010029953.1:1234-11356 GCA_018221805.1 Rugosomyces carneus | reverse complement strand
GGAGCGGAAGCAAAAATCTCGTGACGAATCCATTTCACGATACGTGCCTCTGCTTGAAAGACGCCCATTCTCCTTGGAGTATGCTTTCAGGCGAGTCAAGAAGTCCACGCTCGAAAACAATGCCCAATCTAGTGCGTCATCAGCAACATCATACTAGATCCAGGAATTAAAATAAACATCACCAGAGCGTCACTGATCATCGGCCCACCTCTGGAATACGCGGCTTCAATACTATCTGGACTCCTGCTGAGATATTAGAGCGATCCAAGAGGCCTTGGAGGAAGGATTGCACGCACCAGCTAAAAGGTTAAAGATAGGAGGTCACCTGGTTTAGCGTGAAGACAGTCCAGAGTCCACGAGCTCCGCTGGCTTGGCTTGACGACTCACGTAAGTTCGGCCGTGAACAAAACCTGCTCCGATCCACCCATCGATGATTAATAAATAACAACTCCTCGTTCCTCGGCTTCTCGTGTTGTCGGTTGGTCACCTTGCAGTCCTGGCTTCGAGTTTGTCCTATCAATCTAAAGAGCAGGAGCCAGCTTCAACTGCTTATGTAACCAGCTGCACGATGCACTCACTCGGAAACACCTGCAATTTTCGCAACATGTCAATTCGCGACAGAAGGCTCTCGCGAGCTGAGCGCTGAGCGCCGAGCACTTGGCTGAGCCTATCCGATAATTCTGATTATCCTCTGGTACTTGTTGGGCCTAGAGCGATGACCAGCTCAGCTTCCCCCTAACTTTCGTTCTATGTACGACCTCATGATTGATATTCACTTTTTCTGGCCATGAACCCAGCGCTGCCAAAACCGCTGATAAGCATATCCTGTTTGATATACATGAAGAAAGCCGAGATTTTTTTGGATGCTTCATTTGCTGGTGCTCCAATAAGTGGCGTAAACATACCCAAGGTTGGCAGCTGGAAGCTTAATTCATTGGGCTGCGTTAATTCCCGTTCTCATATAGTTTATATTTTTGAACCTAGAACTCTTATATCCTTGCGCAGCGTGCAACTCAGCTTTCTGGTGAACGACTGTCATTATTGTGTAGTATGTGCGACAGATTATTACAACGTTATACTGATGGTGCTGCTATCTTAGGGCTTACGGTACATAACGGTGTCGCTGGTACGGTTAAGCGTACTTATCGTTTAAACTCTGAAAAACAAAACAGTCAATAGGTTCACTAAGATACTCGGGAGCTACACCTCAAGTCCGAGCTGGAGCAGCAACGACCCCAAATTGGACGCTACATGAAACTCAGACCCTCCAGACAACTAAACATTACGTTTGTCCAAACCTGCTATATATGTAGAGATAGAGGACAACTAAAGGTGGTGTGTGCTCACGACCAGTTCTTGAATTTTCGGAGGGGGCTGTGTCAACTGAGGGTTGTTTGATTGGCCAGAGCACCAGTGCACCCATCGGTTATGAACACCGTACAGACAGTTTCCCTCAGCACTGGCAGATCTAGGACGGTGATATCTGTTATTGTTGAAACTCTACAATTTTTGGTAAATATACACAAATTACATTGGACACTAGCTTTTTCCAGGCTATAAACCTCGAACGAGAGTATGAGTTCCTCCAGAAAGCTCAAGAGTGTCACCCTGAGGTGACGGCATTACCCGACCATCAAATTGTATCTGGCCTTTCCCTGGCAGTTTAACCTGCCCTTGTGTTCCAGCGGGCGCTTCAATCTTTAGAGTCAATGTACTGCCATCTACCTTCCACGCCACTCCAAACCAACCCAAATTCGTTTCCAGCCCGCCTTCTGCAGCTTGGAGCCCACTCAAGACTGGCGCTACAGCCCAGGTGGCGCCTCGAGGAGACGTGAGTGTCAAACCAAGAACAAAGAAAGTCAAGGCTGGCGTAGGCCCAGTCGCCCATCCATGACTATGGCTAGTGTAGGAGTGATCAAAATCATACCCAGCAGCTGCACGGTACCTGCAGTCGGATTTAGGGATTCTGAGTGATGGAAAGACTGTGATACTACACACCCAAGGGACCCATTACGTGTAAATCCTTCGAGGAGGCTTGACTGTACCGAGATATCGGTATAAAGCATGTAGCCCCACTGTAAGTGGATTGGCATTATGAAGCACTAAGAAAGGGAGCAATACGCACCTCTACGAAAGGAAAGGAATCAGTCTCATGTGGGAAATAATTGCACGTTACAGACCTTTACGCATTAGATCCAAGGCTCGTTCCCCCTGCCCTGCAATAAAATGCGCTTGAAGCTGTAGTTATTTAGCTAGCGAATATCTCATGACGATGATTAGTACTAACTTCGAAACCCCCAACAAAAGGAATAATTGTATCATTGAGCTCAGGATTCAAAGGCCCAATATCGGTCCAAAAGTTCGTCAAACCTTGGCTGATAGCTTCGTTTTGTGTCTGATTATTAGTGAGGTTGAAAAGAACAGCCAGTGAGTTGCCGTCCTGTGGCAACAATTTTGAAGTAGGATTGTCGCGGAACATGCCAACGGTGTTATCCCACAAAAGGTTGTTAAATGCTGATTTTATCGACGTCGCGTTCACTAGATACTTGTTCGCCAAATCAACTAGGCCAAGATTCGTTGCGAGGTCTGCGGCGGTGACCAACGACTATAGGAACCGATTAGGCCAAAGCAAAATATATATATGGCAATCATGGGTACGTACCCGATACAAAACGGCGTTAGCCGCCGAGTTTTGTCCTTGCCCCCCATCTCTTCCCCAGTCATTAGAAAACGCCTGAGGAACGTTCATCAGCCCGGATGAATCAACTTGACTTTGGAGAAATGCGAGTGCTTTCGTGTAGTTTCCCCAGACAGTTTTCACAAAGTCAAGATCGCCAGTGTAGAGGAAATAATTATGTGTGCCGATCAAGGACCAACAAATGTAGGTGTCACTCCCTTTAGCATTGATGGGTGGTCCAGAATATTGAAGGGAGCCCGTGACCGGGTCTTGTGTCGAAAACATTACGGTCAAGGCATTTTTCGACGGAAGAAGATCGTTCAATGCGACAAGTTCCGTGTGCGACGAGATTCCCATATCACCTACAAGTTGGGGTGAATCTAATGCTGTCATGAGAAGCTACGGTTACATACCAGGCCAGATATTTCTAAACACACGCGCGTATACGTATTAAACCAACAAGTAGATTTAGTGGAATATGCATACCTATCCCGTTTGGCGCCATCAACAAGTATAGGGCCGTCCACGGGGCCGCCTGTTGCGTTGTTTGCCCAGCCTTTCATGAACATCTCAGTAGGATTCTATACTTCAAGCAGAAGAAAGGCACACCAGAAGATCCCCGGCAGGGTGATCGAGCTTGGTGGGAATCGATCGTATTTGTCTGCACAGTATATGCCCCAGCGTACCAGAGCTTAGTCAAAAAGTCACGATCGTGGAACACTGGGTCATGAGCAAAGAAATATCCAGTGTACGCCCTCAAGTCCTCCCAATGGGGCATCCAAGTCGTGTGGAGAGAAACACCAGAGATAGTAACAGATGCGTCCGAGTTTGAGGCCACAGTCAGGTACCTGAAACCGCCTCTTTGCTGACCGATTGTTTGACTGAAAGTACCAATAGGGAGAGGCGATGGTAATTTCTGAACGCCATCAAAATCCATTGTAGGGACAGTCCGACACGAGTCGTCTGAAAGTGTAGGGCTGATAAACAGGGATGACTCTGTAAACGAGAGGGAAAGCGCTGATTTTGGAGTAGCCCTGTTTACGGTGAGGGACAGTGTGCCTCCCACCTGAAGATGTCAGTTGTATGTGTATAACCGGTTTATTGTGCGTACCTCCTGTCCAAAATCAAGAACAACATAAGATCCGTTACCGGTCAGAGTCGCAGAGCCGCGGTGAGTAGCAGTAAGCTGCTCAGCATTCTGCACACGGCCGTGGGTAGAATGGACGGCTACGGGATGCACAAGGCGTTGGGACGGGGCGAAATTGAACGTGTCCCAAGGACCAGAGGGTGCACGCGCAGTAGAATATCCCGTCCACAAACTAAAGGCGACTAATACGCGGAGGAGCATGACTGCAGATATTATGGGGCTTCATTAGTGTTCTTTCTTATAATTGTCGCGTTACCAATAATGGCAGAGGTTGCAATGTGCCATAGATGCTTCTCTGAGGCTCTCAAAGGTCATGCAGCAATGGCGTGGAAGTAAAGAGAATCCCTAGCGGCAGCCGTGGCTTGAACGCTGCTTGTCGGTGTTACACGACCGATAACGGGAGCGAATAATTATGTATGAGAACAGATAGACTACGTTATACACGCTCCATTGACATATGCATCTCATGATCATGCCAACATATGTATCTCCCAGCAGAGCTAGTTGCTTCAGTGGCTCCCGCTCCGACCTTCTTCGAAGCGACTTCATCAATGATCATGTTTTGGACCAAGTAAATGGGTGCACCACAAGGAACTCCGGTCAGAACCACGATGAGTAAGTTACTAGTACGCTTATTTATCAGAAACTCTTCTTGTTCAGGAGCAATATTCACATATCACTGCCATGTCGCACGCTCAAAGGCCACTGCCATTGAGTCGTCCGCTGCTCCATTGCTGTGAAGACAAGAAGGTCATACCCCCTCGTCAGCCTCTTTCCGACTATCGGGAACTGGTATTCCTTTGAAACAAATATGCACCAGCAGCGCAAGAGTGTTGACAACTCACGACGATGCTTTTGTGACTTGCTAATGGTTCTAATACTATTGTACATACACATTGTGGCGGTTACAAGTACGGTTTTCTGCGCTTCAAGATTCGAAGAACCCACCCCGGTCCCAAAAATCAGGAGGAGCCTCACCTTCCCTCACTCTCCCCATCCTTTTGGCAGCCAAACCAGCAATCCTGATAAACACCGACCCGTCCAACAAACCAGCACTGGGCAATTCCGTGCCCGTAAAGTCTGTCTCCCCAGACTGCCTGGTCCCATACAATCTTGCGTAATGCGCCAATGCACGCTGAAGTTTGGGTAAGTGATCGTCTGTGTGTACAACGCAGGATTCGATTATAGGCAACCATGCGTTAGGTGTTTTGGCCTTATCAGGGTCCGCTGGATGGAGAGCTTTCTTGTGAGGAGTGGGAAGAGCGCCAGAAGGTAAGGGATGAGACGAGGTTGAATCGTAGAAGCCTTTGATGTCGAGCTTGGGGCGGCCGCGGCTCACCCACCAGCCGAGCGATACAAGAAGATATCCCCGGAGAAGATGTTCTTGAGAATGAGGAGTCAAGTAAGCAACATATGATGGGAGGAAGATGGATGATGTGACAAGATGCATGCTAGATGCGTGTTGTGAGTCCATGGAATAGATGAGGTGCTGAGGCTTACAGAAAGAAATCTGCGTTGAAGGGCTTATCCTTCGACCAGCCCCCAATACCAAACAGGATGGAATTCATCCAACTCAATTGTTCAATCTTCCTTCCTACGTCATGGGGATTGTTCGGGTCAACTCGCCAATCCTCCATATGCTTAATGAGCGCAGAGCTGTGTTGATTCATTGTGGTCGCATAGTACAAAACACCCTCCGTCGACTCGTTGATCTTGGCAAGGTCCGGGTCATCCAGAACGCGCTTTAACACAGTAAAAACGTGGGCTCCGGCAGTTTTAGTACTTGCTTGCTCGGGTTGAGATATGATGAGATACGTGTCTGTTGTGCCCTTCGGAGCACTTTGGAAGTCGAAAAAGTCATCTGGAATGAGAGCAGAGGACGCATCTGAGTGAATGGCGGCTTCAGCCAAACCTGAACGTAGTTGTCAGTGCCAGGCACCAATGACGTCACGTGTAGATCCTTGCCTTCAGCAACCATGCCAGGCAAACAGAACTCGAGGCCGTAACCGAGATGAATGAGCGAATGAACGAGGCCGCCAAAGAAACGATTGAGAATTGGAATCTTCTTCTGAGCAGAAAGATCGGCATTCGACTCTTTGGAAAAAATGTATTCTTCGACGGTAGCGGCGACACCTTTCTCGCGAATGGCGTCTGTGTAAAACGCCAGATACGCTTGGAAGTAGCTATGATCAGGGATATCAATTACCTTGTAGCCCTTGCAACAAATGAAACCTACTCTTTATCGCCATAATGATCTTTTACATTTTTGACGGTGATGGGTCCAGGTGAGTCAAAAGCTGCGCGCTGGATCTTGCAGTCTTCTTCGTATCCAGCTCTGATCAGATCGCCTGCCGCTCCAAGCGACCAATTCGCGATAGCCCGATGGGATGAATGACTGCAGAATTAACCCTTAGTCGGTGTTGTATAGGTACTTTGCGACGTACTTGTGGAAGCCTTTGTCATTAAAGAACATATGCCATCGTTTGTGATTGTCCCTCAATACTTCTCGAAGAGCCGTTGTTGACTCCGGGCTTATCCCGGGCCAAAGTGTTGGAATGAGGGTAGAAGGCGGAGTCGATGGAATGGGAAATAAGTCTGTGGTGTCAGTCATGGGTTGGTGGCATGCATGGGAGAGCCTGTCTCTTATATATAAATGCGGGGCGAGACACAATTATTAAGCAAACTTTGTTCTGACGTAGGACGCGCTGGATTAGGCAACATGGGCACTCATGCTAATCAGGGAAGGCGCACTGTTACTACCACACTCAATACCATAAACGACAGGACGAGCCCGCCTCAATCCTAGGTATAACATACAGATATCATAGATTCAACCATAAGAAGCATTTGAGAAGGCGTAGATTTTATCTGCACAGCAATGAGAGACTACAGATGCGGATAACCCGTCGGCGAGAGAAGTCTCAATAGGACGGTCACCGCCCGTGAGGATTTTTTTGGAAGCCAACCAGTAACAAGACAAAGCCGGGCCGTGATTGAGAGCTAGGCAGCGGGTGGGGGATTTTGCGAGCAACAAGATGAGTATGTTTCGACAAAATTACCTTGAGTCTCACTATCAAAGTTATCAAGCTAGGGTACATCGCCTAAATACGTGCAATACCCAATTAGAACGTAAGGCAGCGTGAGGGAAAATGACAGACATTTACTCACAGAAAATACGGCGTATATTTGGTTAAAGGCGCGGTTCAAAAACTTTGCCGTGCTTAAAGTATCTGGGCCAGGTCGTCCAGGCATGAATTTGATAGAGAAAGTTATCAACTGCAAAACATCAGGACATGACAATGTATCCTGGTTTCATTACATACATGTATCGAGCAGTAGCCGAAACCAGACTCGATAATAAGGTGAAGGATCTCATGAGCACGAAATTGTCGTCGGACTTCCGAGTCTAAATGCCTGACAGTAGATCTCTTATATTCCCTGGGAGAACACTGGGAGTCAGCTATCGATAATTTCGTGGAGCCAATCTACTAACATACGCCATAGGCAATGGAACTTGCGGCAACAAGATTTGTTGAAAACGAGAGCGCATTGCCTGAGAGACTCAATACGTTATGCATAAATGCCCTTGAATCAAATCGAGACTTTGGATCATGGGCGGAAATCCCCCCGTAGACAAGCACTATTACTGGCATTGGAGTGAAGGTAAATTGTGGACCCAACATTATATACCAAGGTGGTAGCCCATACCGAAACCTGCCACCCATAGAAAAGTGGCCAACCTGATTACCCACCGGTGCGCTGGAAATAGCACTCGAGCTCTCCATGTTGTCAAGAGGTCGGTTACAATTGGCTATATGAAATAGTGAGTAATACGAAGGGGAATAAATTAGCCGCACTCACGAGTAAACCCTGTATCAACACGGAGGGGACAGTAAGTACCATTACAAGTTCGTCGGCCAACCGTCGTTTGTCATCCAAAGCCGTTTCCGACCTAGCCACAAGCACCCGGATTCTTGCCCATACAATGGCCCAGGTGACTGAGTAGTAGGCGCAAGCAGCAATGAAAGTTAATGTAGATACAGATATAAGCATTGCGCGGCTGGAGTATAGTGTGACCCCTTTTACATAAATTGTGCTTCCGAATATCTGAGTGAATTCGGAAAGGTGGTTGAAAAAAGCTCCAGGTCCTCCTGGAGCATCTTTATAAACAACAAAAGCTTTGATAATCCTCGCATAGTTCACGGCGATGTGCTGATGAAAGTCAGCGGCAAATTTGACGAAACGCGTATGATGAGTGCCTACCATTGTGGCCAAAACGAACATCGTGAGAGAGATAAACATCATAGTCTTGTTTATGGCCTCGCCATGGGGCCGTTTACCGACCAAGACCCAACATGTCAGTATGAAGACAACGGAGTAGGCACCTGAAGCCGTTCAATAGTTAAAACGAGACAGAATGAATCATGACTTACCATAGAGAAGGGTCTGAATGAAGATGGAAATCAACTTAGACTACACATTTTTAGGAGGTATGAGCGGAGAAGGCTATTAGCTGCGGAATAGGCGTACTTCTTCTGAGGTGATAGCCATTGTGGAGATACGACCTAGCCTGAACTCATCTAGAACTCGTGGTTATAAAAAGGAAGAAGACCCAAGACTGAGGGTAGGTAGGTATATATATAGAGAGAGAGGGGTTGAAGCTGATTGTCCAAAGAGAATCGGACAGATGGACGCACATCAAGCGTCCAGGTGCCAGGCAAAATCTTGTTGACTGCGAATATTCGGGCTATAAAAAGCTCTCGTACGCATTCGTGAGTACGATTACACCTCTTCGGGCATTGCATAACTAAATGGGGATTGTTCCTTTTTTGATTGAGGGGCCGGTAGCTTCTGCCGACGGAGCGGCTTCTCCGCCCAACGGCTTCCATTTGCTGGGCATCACGCATGAGTGACCAAAGGGGGCTGTCTGAAAATACTGGGACGTCGTGAGGATTGAGGTATTGATGTTCAGATTTTCGTCAGGGAAAATGTTGCCACAAAAGAGGTCGTCGAGAGGGAGATGATTGACTGGTAAAGTGACCTTGTGGAGCATCACCTTGAGAGCAGCTGAGGCAGTTTTAAGGGGTTTGGGCATGCTTTGACTGCTAAAGTAGGCTAAGTCGAATACACGACCTGTGAGAAAGTTTCTCGCCTTGAGGTTTCTCAACTTAGGCAAGTGAGTGCCCGTCTTACGGCCCCCTGTAGTTTCAAACACACCTACCATCTTGTCAGCTTTTCTGTTTTCCTGTTGGATACTGCAGTCCATTTATTGGACATTTGAATGCTTACTGGCAATGTACAGTATCAGGACAATGACATGTGAAAAACCAGCTTCTGCAAGATGTCGAAATGGCGTTGCGTGACTGCTTTGTCTGATAGGCTACATGGCCTGAGGAAGCATTGCAAACACGTCATTCAATCATATAAGCATGAGCTCGGTGGTTGCGAATAATCGATGCCAAGTATGCTCCATTCTACGCGCGGCTCCTTGGTCACCTAGTGAGCGACCTGTGTATAACAAGTCAGCATTAGCGCATTCCATTCTTTTTTGGGAGAAAGTTGCTATGACACCCACGTATAGGCTCGCTCACGTTCCCCTATGCAGCTCTGAAGAGCATACAAGTATTTCGTATATTGAGTTCATCTTACACGTATGAGTCAACCTTTCTATCATGATCATGTCAAGCATAAAAACAAGATCGATCGTAGAACGAAGTAAACAACAAACGCACCCAGAATTAGATCTAAGCGCTTGGTGCTGAAATGATTATTGAATGAAATATTTATTGACTCGTCAAACTCTGCGCCCACATATTATATTGTTCGCATCAGTGGCAAACTCCAGGGCGCTGCGATCAGATGGGCGGTTTGCAAATGCGAAGCAGATAGATTGACATGACGAGATGTCTGAGTGGCGTTCCTCAACCTTCTCAACTTCTCATCAATCCTGGCACAACCATATTCCACCCAAGTTGCTCGTACGTCCATCCAAAGCAAGAACCCCCAAGCTCTGCAGAATGAAATCCGCATACACTACGATGCATTCCAGGGTTTTGATGCAGCTGGTCCAACTGTCGCATCTCATCTGGCTCGAGCTTGACGAGCTGTTCGCATCTTTTGAGCTAAAGAAAGACAGCTGGGTGTTTGTATTTGGACTGACCATAAAGTTTTCTTTCAAACGTTCGCGTTTTTCGCTTTTTGGTATAACCGCCGTTCCACGCTGAACACCCCAAGATAGCAAGATTTGGGCAGTGGTAGATCCCTTCTTTCTCGCGAGCTCGGAGACTACGGGGTTTTC
>JABCKM010029952.1:0-11423 GCA_018221805.1 Rugosomyces carneus | reverse complement strand
TCCCCCTGTTCACACTACTATGCCCCCTTTCCCTTACTTATGCCTACCTTTACTATGTTTTTCCCCATTCGACGTCTAGCGTACATCGTCTGTATTTAAGGCTCTGTACTTAGCATCGAATACACAGTTTTCTACCACCCTTCAGACTTCACTTCTGAGCCAGGGATCGCCCCGACGATTCGATCATTTGCTTGGGTCTTGCCCCAGTATCTCTCCGCTCTCAGACGCCGTCTGGCGCCGTCTTACGCCGCTCGTGCCCGTCCACTTCAGGTGACGGCATAACAGCTGAGTATTGCTCGTACCCTTCATCGATTCGTTCCCCCTACGTATCCTTTTGCCTTCGCATTGCCCCCTGGTTTCACCCGTGGGTTTGTTTGGTGTTTTCCCTTCTTTTCCATTGTTCTGCGGGCTTCACGCGTCCCGCCGTGACGATTCCGTGCCGCTCTCCAAGCGACTTCATTTGCTCTGTTTCTCACTCGTCCCCCACATCAGCAAAGCGTCATCTTGCTTGAGATGTTCTTGGAATTGCTTGCAAAATTAATCATTTGATTTCTGGATCTCATATGCATATTCAAAACACTTGAATTTTTTTCCAAGGTCATCAAGAACTCCAAGGACTCCAAGAATAGGCTTATCTTGGAGTCCTTGGAGTTCTTGAAAAAAAAATAAGTTTCTTAGAATTATATAAAACATCCAGAAAACCAATTATAAATTTTCCAAGAACTTTCAAGGACATCTCAATCAATATGACGCTTTCCTGATGCATCCCGTCTGACGGGATCCCATTGAGCGTTTCTCGCATTCTCTCTTTGGTGTAGACCTTGAATTGTCAACGTTGTTCACACATGACGTCCGCGCCCTCCGGTAGCTTAGGGTTATGATTTAATGACCAACGTTCAACGTTCGACGCCTTGAGATGCCTCTCAATATTATTCGTGCAGCTATCCCCCTTCTTGAAAGTCTAATCAAGTGCTTGATGTCGAACAATATCAACCAACATTATTTGCTCCCCTCCAGTCCTACAAGTTTTTCAAACATCTTGCATTTGGTATCAATGGTAAGATTCCCATCAAATTTACAAGGGGACAACTCGGTTAATTCAATTGTAGAGCACTCTTGACCATGAACCTGAAGCAATATTTCCAGCGGCGCCCCCTGCGCGAAGCCCCATTTTACACCTCCATGTTTGCGAAGCACATGCAAAGGCGATGGGCGAACCAAGCAGTGATATTGAATTAACAACCAATGGGGGGAGTCCGGCTCTAATGACGACTGATGATGGGATGCATGACATTAACCAAGATTTGCTCAGGCCCTACAATCCCTGCGACAACGCACCTGACAAGGAATGTTTCTATGAATGTGAGTGGTGGGTGGGGATGTTTCCGACCTTGAATTGAGGATCTAACACACCTTTTCCAGAGAGAGCAAGCACCTGCACCCAATCCCATCACCTGCTCATTCCGTGCCCAAAATCATTTTGGCCACAAGCAGAGGTAATTAACGATGTCGTCAGCAATGACGTCAAAGATGATTGGTGCTGCCGCAGCAGCTGTTTGTGTCAAACAGGTGGTGAACTGTCAGGCCTTCTCCGCAACCCTTCCAAATCAATGCAAGATGAGCACGAGGAACTACTATAGGACGGCTTTGAGAGGCTACGTGGATCCGTTGACCAGCTAACATCCAGCTAGGATAGGCGCCCAAGGGTCTGGGAGGTCATCACGCCCACCACAGTCAATACGCTCAATGGAGAAAGGGTGATGAGAAAATTTGGAAGGGTCAGCTGTTGCACCCCAATCTGACGTCTTGTCTAGATCATCAAGCTCTGATTCTGGATCGGCGACATTGGAATTTAAGTGACAATGGGAACGGCTATAGGTTGGACGTCCGCAGGAAATGGTGCAATCCATATTGTTTCTAGCTCCCATCTTGAGGACGGAATGGGCTTCAATGTTCGATGGTCGTAGTGGGCGCGGCGACACTAGGGCTGGGTGAGTGAGATGTAGAGCGTTCTAAAACCTCTTGACATGGACAACCACGCTCGATAGGAGACCAGGTAGGCATGAGATTTGGCTCTAAAAATGTTGAAGACTGAGTAGACGACGGCGTTCGAGCAGCAGAAGAGGAAGAGGGGATGGAAGGAGACTATGATGATGTAGCGTCTACGCTACTAGTTTGCAGTCTGCCCAGCCGTAGCCTTGCTCCGCGGCTGAGAATCAGCTAGCTGGCATCTAGTTGCCCAAGCTAGAGGTGCAGACATGATCGTTATCTAACGCACATAGTATTACATCCCCCCGAAATGTACATAGTCCAGTAGTGCGCTAGTTTCGATATGATTCATGAATAGATTGATGATATAAAATCCTACTCTTAACAAAAATCTGCTGATGATTGCAATGACACTGACAATTTGTGCTAGTTACTGCTCTTGTAGCTTATGGTTCCCTAGTGTACAAGCATGCTCTCGAACCTCTGACCCTATGTACCTAGCCTGCTACTAGTAGCTATGCTACACTATGTAAGTAGGGTTGCCTCGGAAGCTATGAGCCTCCCATGCTCTAAGGCTAGTAGCAACTCTCAAAAGAGTGATATACTATCAGCCACTATACCAACCTATGTATTTTTGTATATTCTATGTGAACCTATATTTAGCTATGGATTTTGCCTGACACTATCAAATGCTCTCGGAGATAACTGAGTTTGCTGATGAACCGGTTTCAACCGGTCTTTCTTACCTCAAACATCAAGTCTGCCAGAATGTAAATATTTGCATTGTTTTAGAAGAAACATGCAATGTAGGCCTCAATAAATTATTTATATTTCGGGAAATATTGTTGTCGCTAGATCAGCTTAAAATATGATGGGTCTTTTGCCAACGCTAAGTGCCCCGTGAAGCATATGTGAAGCTAATTGACTGGCGATAAAATGGCACCGTTTTTTGTGCCAGTTCCTTGCTATTTGTTTATATTCACAGGGGCCACACAATGCACTTAACATTGGCCGGATACCCCCTTAGTTTTGCGTCATCTGACTGTCCAAATAAGCCCATAAATATAGCTAATTTATTCAATGCTACAGATGGACTTTGTCAAGTTGTTGTCCATTTTCAGACTTTGGTCTTTTGTTTAAATAGAATTGACCCGCAGTCGTGAATAAAATACCTATGTTCGTGAGGATAATTATACCAGCAGAGCTTGTAAAATGACATAGAGTGGCCCGCCAGCACAAAGAGTTCTGTCCAGTATATGTGAAGGTAATGCATTGGCGATAAAATGGTATTGTTTTTTGAGCCACTTCATTGCCAGTTGATTATATTCACATATGTTTCACCAGCGTTTTAGTGTTGGCGGGGCAACATTTGCATATCAAGCCGATCTTGCAACACAAATATTTACAGTAATTTAGGGAATTTATTCGCCGCTAGAAGACCGGTCCAAAGACTGCTCAGAACCAATCAGAACCGATGAGGACCGGTCCTCATCGGTCCAGTCCAGTCTTTGGCAGTTCTAGTGAATGCTTGGACCGGTCTTGGTCCCGGTCCTGAGCTCTGAGGGTCAAAAAACCAGACCGGATCGGACTTTTAAACACTACTCCGAATTGCATACCTTGTGCTGAGTATGTGCTGTTGCTACCTTAGTTCATATGTATATGCAAAATGATAGTATTACTTGTAATCACAAGATAAATATACTAACTATAACAATATTAGTTTGTAGTGAAATTCCGATAGAAAAAAGCATACGTTTGAAAAGCTACATATGAACTGGTGCTGAAAAGGTATTCCTATCAACAACGGCCCATTCACCACAGTCTAAGATCTTTCCAATAACGCATTGAATTTGATTGAGGTTGACCAACTTGACTTTCCCACCTGTGTTGTCAAAATATGACAACCGAAGAGGGGCATCAACTGTGTGTGTAATGTTGAGTTGATGGATGACAGCAAAGATGATTGAGGTGGCCTTGATTAAGGACTCTTTTTGTGCAGGTACATTGACGACAACAAACTGAAGCACTTGGCCAAAGAAATTGCGTAGCTCAAAGTCAGACTTTTGAGTCCTTATATGAGCAAATCTGTCAACAAGCAGTTGATACTAACACACACAAGTTATAAATGTTTTCAATGAAGAAAGAGAAGACTTACTTGGACATATGACATGTCACAATGGTCAGGTGATAGTTTGATTAGTTTGTGGGCATGGATGGTATCACCTCCATTTATCATCTTGACGTGTGCATAAGGTGTGACTTGTGTAGTTGGTGGTATAATTTTGCGAAGGACGTCTGTTTTGATATTGAAGTGTGTTGCAAGTGTTGCGATGAGGAGTTGGTACACCAATGCTGATAGCGGTGTAGCTTTTTTAGACATGGAAAGATTGAATTTAGGATCTGAAATCAAACAGATGTCAGCAGTGTGATAATGTTTTGTTTAAAGGCCTTACAAGAGGGGTGAGTCAAAGGCTGTTTGATTGTTGGTCAAACTAGAGAGAGTTGCTGGTGAATGCTGTCCTGAAGTTCAATCTGCAACAGATTAATGATGGAACTGAGATAGTTGTTGATACTAATGTATGGGTGCCACATGCGTCTGACGTGTATACTTCCACAGAAGCGTTCCATTGGAAAAGCCCAGTAGGCTCAGACTAGCCCCGTCTCTTTTATTGATGATGCTACATGCAGTAGAGCGTGGATGGTGAGGCAGCAAGTTGTGACTTGCTTAGGATTAGATTGATAGTATAATCTAAACAATAGATAAACAGCTGAACAACGGGTGGTTGAGAAAACAGAAAGCATACTTTTTGTAGTCTTGGACCCATTTCACAATGAGAAATACTTGTAGTAAGATGATCTTCAGCGTCAGGGCGTCAAATGCTTTGACACAAATTTCAAGTTGGATCAGTTCTTTGACTAGCGGCCAGAGGAACAAGTCCATATCTGAGGGTTTCTTGGGGCCAGGGATCACACCAATGGGGATTATGTTTTTGGTTTTGAAACGCTCTGTGGGAGGAAGGTTATAGTTGATGAGGACAACTGGCCATGCTGTTTTATTGTGTTGTTTGAATGGACCAAATCCATCAGTTGATAGGCCAAGGGCAATGTCACAATGATCTGAGAAGAAGTTAGAAGAAAGGAAGGCGTCATCCACAGATATCTGAGTCTCTTTCAATGTGCAATAATGGGAGCCATCAAGAATATCGCAATAGCTTCCTGTTGTGTGCTTATATTTTGCTTGATATTGCATCTTGTCTGCAGTGTGACAATTGGCGACTAAAGCTTGTAAATGCGGGATGATCGGAAAATATTCAAAATATGACTGAGATGAGCCATTGACTCCATACCAAGGTGCTTGGCAATCTGGGCATTTTGTCTCATTTTTGTACTGTCCGGTGTAACAGATACAGGAGGAAGGGGCAACAGTCATATTGGATAGAGTTGAGCCCAGATAGGTGCTTGATTTTGTTTTGAGGGACTTTAGCAAAGGGATTTCAGCCTTGGGAAAAACCCCGCGCATTTTCTCAAAATCTATCTTTGTAAGGGAGCTTGAAACTTGAAACTTATATGCTCAAAGAAGGTCCAGCATGTCATTATCAAGGAGTGTTCTGTCTGTTATGAATTGAGAAAACAAATGGCTGGGATACAGTATCAACATACCTAGCTGAGAGACCTTTTGAGGTACTCCTCTGGTTTGATATTGTATGTCTCTGAACCTTTGATTGTGGAAAGAAGGTCTTGGAGTGGGTTGTACTTGCCCTCATCCTTGTCCTTGTCTTCCTCGTCATATTCACTGACCATATCATCAATGGATCTGGGTTTGCCGTCAGTGTCATCTTCTCCATCTTCTCCATCATCTACACTAAGATTGCTGGCTAAATTCATGAGACTGTCATAGCCAGCCTTGAGCGCCAAGTTTAAGTGGTCTTGTATAAACGTAGACACTGTGGAAGATGTCTCAAATATCTCAATGCCGGCCGGTTCATTCTTGTCAGAGCATGTATCTGTATCCATCGCAAAGTTGATAAAAATCCCTTCCTGAGTGGGGACACCTTCCAGGTGAGCAGAGCTGGTTAACTGATGCAGTGTGTTTGCATTTTGACTTGGCCCAGGGCTAACAAGCCTTGACTGTCTTGATAGATTTCCTATAGCCTGTTGCTTTGCCCAAGCTCCAGCAGAGGGTGTAGCACGGTTCTGTTGGTGAAAAGGCGTGTGTTGAGTCCTAGATTTTCTTGAGTTACTAGTGGAGATGGATTGCAGGTACTTCCCGCGGGAGTGGCCAAAGAATAAATGCTTTGCTTGAGATTGGGACAAATATGGTTTTTCCGCAGAGGAATTTGAGGCGTCATGTAAGTTGTTCTGCTTAAGAATATTTGTGAGGTCCACAATTAGACATGTGTGAATGAAGGGTCCTTGAGGTTTTGAACACTTGGCGGCAACATGGGCAAGGTGGAATCTTTGGGTGTTGGGTTTTTGGAGGCATGGAAAGAGATATGCATATCAAAACCGCTACCATGTTGATATAAGGTAGTGTGGGCGGATCTTATGATGCAGGATCCGTAACAATCAACAGGACCTTTCAATCATGATGAATCAGTATGTTCAGATCAAAATTACAGGGATGTACACGCTCAGATGACAAAAACTGGATAGGAGCATCTAACAGTAGGAACTTAACTTGCAATGGGGTAAATATTTCAACACCATTGCACTTGGGATCAGTAGCAAATGGGTGCTATAGATTTGGGTGAGGTCTGGGTATGATGTGCAATGGCACAGTGCTGTAGAAGGCAACAACACTGAGTCAGTCACTGTAGGCGAACTGATGCAGAGTCAGGTTCATGAAGGTGGTTGGGACAATGCTCAGTCAGCCTATTTGGCACTCTCAAAGGAAGGGAAAGCTTCATCCAATGACAGTTGTGTACAATTCTGCAGAGATGGCCAACAATGACCTCCACTCCAAGTGATGACACCAAGTCAAGTTCATGGAGATCATTGAACAATGCTCAGTCAGCCCAGTAAGGGATCTTGATGGCAAGAAAACAATTAGCCCAACAGAGAATATGCGCGCGGTTAGGACTTGATGAAGACCTCCACTCAAGGTGACAACGCTAAGTCAGCACAAAAGAATCAACACTAAGTCAGCACAAAAGAATTGATGCTAAGTCGGATTCACAATGATCCTAGGATGACGCTAAGTCAATCCAGGATGGAGTGTAGGTGGGGAGGATGGAATGTAAGAGGAGGGAACGGAATGTAGAGGGCGGTGTAGGAGGAGAGGCGGGATGTAGGAAGGGTTTGGTCTTGAAGGGTCTAGAGCAATGGGTGAGCTGCAGAAAGCATTAGTATATGCAATTTGGCTTGTCTAACTGACAAGACTCGCCAGACAAGGCCCTGAGGCCACAGGAAGCCCGCAATGGGCAGAGGAAACGTGAGTTCAACCCATAAAGTCAAGTGTCAGCTGTACCCTAGGTTTGGGGTTAATCAGCAAATACCAACATTTGTCAGCAACACCTGAACTCACCTAAGTTTGTTTGTTGTCAACACATATATCAACCTCCTCCCTAATCTCAATGTTTTTGCCTAATCTTGTGGCAGAGCCACACTTACAGGTACATATATAGTTTTATAAATGTTTTACTGACTTTTTTGTTATAACAGCCTTTTTTTCAAGCGCTACGCCTCTACTTGAAGACTTGTTCGATGGATAAAGGCCCCAAGAGTCAACTTAGAGTCACTCTGATTGAACCATAACTTAGTGATAGGTTCTGTCTTGGACAGACTTTGTGTTGTCCTTGTGCTCTGGTGCTGACCTTGCTCGCCTGTATCACGTTGCATAACTGATCAGCCTTCACAACCACCTTGTGGTCCCCTTGTTACTCTCCAACCATACTATTTACTTGTCCTTGTCCAGGAGAATATGGAAAATTTTGATCTTTCTCTAATTGTTGCACAATGCCAGCCTCCAGGTAGTTGTTTCATTTCCATCCAATAGACACTGTTACTCATTGACTTGTAGACCCACTTTGTTTTGGTGATGGACTGGCTGCCTGCATGGTCAGGGACCTTGTAATCTCCTCACCAAATACTAAAAGGATTTCTTGGCTTCAGCCAGATCACACAGACCTCCAAATTCATTCTGATCTATGATGACCCATTGGTCTGGCCTCAGTGATTTGTTGCTGATTATCCCCACCTTGGAGCAATTCCCCACTGCCCAAAGGATATCAACCACCCTCTTTCCATCCTCTGGCGCAACACACCTAAATTGGACTTTGTTTCACGGCCAGGTCTAGGACGCACTACTATTGGCCATCTGATACAGTCGCGCTTTGCTGAGTACAAAGCACTGCAGCAGGAGGTCTTGGATTGCGTTGAAAAATACCAAACCACCACTCACAAACCAAACTCCTCTCTTTTGTCATATTCCAAAGCCACACACCACTCCCTTCTCAGACTTGACGGAACATTCCGTGTGACTACAACAAAGTTAAATTTGGCATACTTGAGTTTCAGCGCTTTTGCTTGGAAACAATTGCGTTCTTAGATTATCTTGAAATATTTGTACCTCGCATAGAAGGAATAACAAAGACAGCGGAAGTTACTGAAACTCGCCAAATGGGTGCATTCACAAATGAGCCACGTGTTGTCCAAGAGTTCATGGATGCAGGCCTACCAGTTTTTTTCTACCAATCTATCGCTACCATCGCAGCCACCAAACCTCTCCCCAATTTCATTGACCATGTCAAGGCTTTCAACTCAAATCTGGTCATCCATGATGCCTCACCACCATGGCCGACTATCTTCCAGGGTTCGAATATCTCTCCTGCCAAATATATTGCCATGCACAAGATCACTAGAACTTGGATGGTATACCACCACACAAACAACCAACACTATTCTGCTCCCCTCCATGTTGATCTGTTATTAACTCCCAATCTCTTGCCCAATGCCTCATTACACATTCCCCTATCCTTTTTGCAAAAACAATCACCGCCTGGCCCTTCCCAACCACAAGCTCAGGCTTCTACCTCATCACAGCACACATCTTCCTTCAACAAAACGTCTTCTTTCCAATTGAAAAAGAGCAGTGGCCCTCCTCACAAGCAGAGGAAAATCAACAGTGAACGAACCAATGAGAGGAAAGCAACACCACTGAAAGGTGAGTCTTGACTTGTCTAGTTAACCAAATATTAATCTAGTTATTACTAGCTCCTGCTGAAGATAACTTTGTTGGGTGGAATCTGAGCACTTTCCGGCCTTGATCTCCATCTGGACGCAAGCCCTTGCCACTGTTAATCAAGATGAAGTGTTAAGTTGTGGAAGAAGGGAAGGAACGGAACGGATGGAACGGAACGGAGGTACGGAGTTTGACTGAAGGACATTTGGCCTCAACTTATGTGTTGTGCCCTTCGAATCCTAGTGTCCAGTATTTCGGAGAGACAGAGTGTACGGAGTGTCGGACGGGGTGAATGACGAGGAGAGAAGTCTTAGAGATGAGGGAGCAAGTGAAGGGAACTAAGTTGATATTCAAACTGAGGATTACACTGGAGTTTAAGCTACCTATATACAAGTAGGTATTTCCAATAGTGGAGTAATCCGGGATCTGTCGAAGATAGTAACATAGGGATGAATATGAAATAAGAAATTGGAATTGAGAGGCTATGAGGAGGGAGACTGATAGGAGGTGGGATTGGAGGCTATGGTAGTTACGAGGCTGTGGAGGATGACAAAGGCAGTGTGGGCAACAATAGGGGAGGAATGGGATAGTACGATGTTTGGGTCCGAGCATCCGTTAGTCCAGAGTTAGTCTGGAGGCTCGGAGTGAACTGGGATGTAACAGTATCCCCCCTTTAAGGTCAAGTCCCACGAGACCATAACGCGGTCATGTGATCGTTGTCTATAAATTTTCTTCGGCTTCTATTTTCTTTTCTTAACTTTTACCACTACCATGTCGGCACCAAACTCTACGAACCCCGTAAACAACAAGGTGCGGGCCATGCAGCAGGAGCTGGAGGCCATTCAGGCCAGGATAGCTCTGAAGCTGCGAGAGGCTGAGGAGAAGAAGGCACGCCAGGAGGAGGAGCGGAGAATGGCGGAAGAAGCCCGGCAACGGGCAGAGGAAGAAAAAAGACGATTGGAAGAGGAGGCAAGAAAGAGGGCGGAGGAGCGGGGCAAGGGCTCGTCAGGGAGCCCAGTAAAAAAGGCAAAGAGGAAGGCACCCGGAGACCGGGCCAAGTGCAGGGAAGACAATCCCTGCCAGGCCTGTAGTGAGGCGGAGGTGGGTTGTGAGGCCCAGGCCAGGTAAGTTTGTTTTCTTTCCACTTTTATTTTTTCTTAGTTTTTTGGTATAGCGTTGTCACTACTGTAACCCGATGGGCCTGATTTAAATACAGGGGTCCCTAGAGTCCCCCCCTCTTTAAATCATTTAAATCGAAATTTGAATCATTTAAATACATTAAATATTGTGTCTGACCTCAACTGCCTTGTCAACCTGATTTAAATCATTTAAATACATCTACCAGTCTCAAATTTGTGTTTTACCCTAATCTAAATCTGGTTTGAGCTTGATTCAAACCTGAATTAAATCTGAATTAAATGCTTTAAATTATTTAAAAACCCAGGCTGCACACCTCTTTGCTGTCTATACTTTTACTAGACTAAATTTAAAGTGTATTTAAGTAGCATTTAAATCATATCTATTGCAAGCATCCAAGTTAAAGAAGACTACCAGTTAGTTTGATTGATTTAAATAGTTTCAAGCATTAGATGGATTTAATTCAGATTTAAATCCTTTTAATTGGATCAAGCTCAAATGAGATTTAAATAATTTAAAGGATTTAATTCGGATTTAATTCAGGTTTGAATCAAGCTCAAACCAGATTTAGATTAGGGTAAAACACAAATTTGAGACTGGTAGATGTATTTAAATGATTTAAATCAGGTTGACAAGGCAGTTGAGGTCAGACACAATATTTAATGTATTTAAATGATTCAAATTTCGATTTAAATGATTTAAAGAGGGGGGGACTCTAGGGACCCCTGTATTTAAATCAAGCCCATTGGGCTTTATGTCACTACCGCGTGCCGTTGGTGCGCGGAGCGAAAAATGCCATGCCACCCGGTCAGGGCGCCAATCCCAAAGAAGAGGAGGACAAGGACAGGTGAGTCAAAAGGCAAGGGAAGTAGGGTGAGCGGAGAACCGGAGTTGTTGGGGTCCGTGACACAGGCCCTGGAAAAGCTAACTGCCGGGTTCCTCAAAATTTCGGCATTGATTTGCGAGGACATGGAGCAACGACGGGAGGAGGAAAAAGCAAGGGCAAAGGCATGGGAGTCCTGTCTGGTGCAGACGGTGAAAAGCGAGATGCGAACTTGGGCTCTAAGAACACAAAAACACACACAACACACACACACCCAAGGTCACTGTGCCTAAG
>JABCKM010029951.1:0-11475 GCA_018221805.1 Rugosomyces carneus | reverse complement strand
TTAGCTAGACTTATACTTCCTGGACAGTTTTGAATACTAAATAATATATGCTTGTCTTATACTGTTTTCATTATGCTGGTTTTATTTTATAAATATATTTTCTGCATTATATTAGAATGAATAGTTAGCGTTGCCAGTGATTATATTACATGGCGTTTAGTCAAAGATTAATCTGTAGAAAACAAGAGCTGTAAATAAATATGCTAAGATCCTGAAACCGACTGTAAGTTAGTGATGTGGCGGAGTTGGAATTATTACCACTTTGGATTATGGCATTGATGTGAGGTGCGATAGAATTTTTTGCACAATCCCACTACCTATATTATCAATATTCTGGGACTACAAATCATGTATAAGCATCTAATCTACTGAAGCCAGAAAGTTAAACCTATGGACCTCAAAACTCACATTGGAAATCACGTGCAAAATTTCAAAGTTCAAAGTTCAAACTTCAAAGTACAAACCTCAAACCTCAAACCTGCCTCACGTGCCAAAAACCTTGAGTCATAAATGCATGTGCTCCACTTAGAATTGCATAACCAACCATTACTCTCCTTAGTACACTAAATTTAAGCTAATTTAGTATGATTTTGACTTACAAGCATCTCCAACACCCTCAATGCAAGATAATATTGCCAAACCACCATAAAAACCTCCCCCAAAAGCTCAAAGCGGAATAAATACCGAAAAATGAAGTCATAACCCATCCTCCTCCCCTCTGACAAAGGTCGGGGTAGCGGATGGGCATAAGGGCAGCGATCCTGTCTGGTTCAGGATCAATATCAGCGAGGGCACCATAGACCCTCAACAAGTGAGGTCCGAAGGCGCTGATCGGGTTGGATCTGTCGGAGATTACCTCCAACATAAAGGGAGCAGTGTCGACAAAAAGGTCAATGATGCGTTGGACTAGAGTCAGCTTGGAAGATAGATCCAACTCAGTCATAGATGAATCTCCACTCCTACCCACCAAGCCTAGCCAGATGTGGTGTTTATGGAGGGAATCCCCAATGTAATCTGCTTGCTGGTCCAAGGTGAGATTATTACTTCCCCCCAAGGGCAACGTTGCGGTTTTCCAGTTGACATACTCAGTGTCTGTCTGCATATCAGTTTCTGCTGGGCTGATGGGTCGGCTAGCACCCTGGGAAATCCCAGAGGTGGAAGCTTGGGGTTGAGTGGCTGGGCTGAAAACCTGGGCCTAGTGTTGCCAAAGCTCGGCTCGGCTCATTGGCATGAGCCAAAATACAGCTTAACAGCTCAAGCCAGAGCCAAATATTTGGCTCTAAGGGGCTCAGCTCAGCGGCTCAAGCCGATCAGTGGGCCACTTTTTTCTCCTTGCTAACCCCCACTCCTGCCTTCTTCCCCCCACATGCTGGACAGAGCAGGGGCAAATCTGGCTCCTCCTTCCTCTTCCGCTGTCCTCAAGCAATGACCACGACAGCTTATCATCTTCTGTCACAACGGACTTGGTTGACCACAATGGCCAGGGGCAGGGCTGAGGACGTCCCGCCTCCTTTTATTTTTGACAAAAACCCACGACGGCAAAGGGGGGGCTGATAATGCCCCTCCCCCTTCATTTGTCCACTAGGGGCTCAAACGATGCCAGAAGGGGCCCCTTCCCTTCCTCTAGTGGAGAGGGGCTGAGAATGCCCCCTCCTCTTCCTGCAGCTTCTAATGAGGGTCAACAGCGATGGAGGGAGCTAAGCGCGCCCCCTCCTCTTCCTGTAGCTTTCACTGACAATCAATGACAATGGAGGGGGCTGAGGATGCCCTTTTCTCTTCCTATAGCTTCTAACAATGACACACATCGATGGAGGGGTTCTAATGATGATCAACAACGATGGGGGGCTGAGGATGCCCCTTCCACTTCCCATAGCTTCTAACAACAACACACATTGATGGAGAGGTCCTAACAACAATCAACAAATGGGGGGGGGGCTGAGGCCGGCCCATCCTCTTCCCATAGCTTCTAACGACCATCAACATCAATGGAGGGGTTCCAACAATGATCAACGACAATGGAGGGGGCTGAGAACACCCCCCTCCTCTTCCTGCAGCTTCTAACGCGCATCAACAACAATGGAGGGGCATGAAAACCCCCCTCCTCCCCCTGCACCTTCTAACAACACCTAACAACAATGGAGGGGGCTGAGGACGCCCCCTCCTGTTCCTGCTGCTTGATGGGAGTGCCAACAATGGAGGAGGGGGCTGAGAACGCCCCCTCCTGTTCCTGCCACTTGATGAGGATGCTAATGACGCCCCCTCTGCTTCCTGCTGCTTGATGCAAATGCCAACGACAAAATAGGGGGCTGACAACGCTCCCTCTTGTTCCTATTGCTCTCAACTGATGCCAACAACAAGGGAGGGCTTCCTTCTGTACCTGCTGCTCAATGGGGATGCCAACAACAAAGGAGGGGGCTGAGAATGCCCCCTCTGGTTCCTGTTGCTCAATACAAAAGCTAACGACAAGGGAGGTGGCTCACAACGCCCCCTCTTCTTTACTTTCTACTGACACCAACAACAAGGGAGCCTCTTCCTCCTCCCACAGCTGACACAAACGACTCCAGAGGGGGCTGAAAATGCCCCCTCTGCCTTCTATTACCCACAGCCGATGCCCACAATAGTCCCCCTTCCTCTCCCTTCTCCCACAGCAAACATGATCGATGCCGAGGGGGCCCCTCCATTATGACGGATGCAAACAACGCCTTTCCGTCCCTCCCCACGGACGCAAATGACACCTCCTTTCCTCTTCCTCTCCCCATAGCAAATGCAAACAGCGCCGGAGTGCCCCTTTCTCCTATTCTCAAAATGGATGAAAACAACGCTAGAGGGGGCTGACAACGCCCCCTCCCTCCTCCCTCCCAAATGGATGCAACCAACATCGGAGGGGGTTATCAATACCCCCTCCCTCTTCTTCCTCCGACAATGGACGCAAACGACACCTCACCCTCCTTCCTCCTCCCAAATGGATGCAAACGATGCCTCACCCTCCCTCCTCCTCCCAAATGGATGCAAACAATGCCTGACAACGTCCCTGCCCTCTTCCTCCCACAACGGACGCCAACGACCCCAAAGGGGGCTGACAATGCCCCCTCCCTCTTCTCCTCTCACAGCAGATGTGAATGATGCTGTAGGGGGCTGATGATGCCCCTCCACCTTCCACTGCCCACATCCGACTCCCATGATACCAAGGGGGGCTAACAATGCCCTCTTCCTTTTCTCACAGCAGATGCAAGCAACATTGGAGATGCCCCTCCCTCTTCCTTTACCTACAGCTGACTTCTATAACATCTTATCTCTTTCATTTTAGATAGATGTCAGTTATAATGTAGTATTTAAGTCAATAATATATCCTTTTTGTGTAAAAATTGTGCACATTGCTATACTTATCTCTAATTTAATTCTAATGTGATGAAGAATGATCCCAGGCTAATGCTCAATTATAGGTAATTATCCCTAATGAGTAGTCTGAGATGTGCAAGGGGGCACTGTCGGCCCCCTTTCATCATTCTTTGGGTCTGCGGATGGGTGAAAAGAGCGTGCAGGGCATTGAAGGGCATTGAGAGCCGCCAAGCAAACAAGTGCCAAAAATTGATGGCTCAAGCCGGCTTGAGCCGTTGAGCCAGCAGCTCCCATCTAATAGCTGAGCTGTCAAGCCATCAAGCCATTTGAATGGCTTGGCTAAGCGGCTCTCGGCTCCAAGCTGAGCCGGTGGCGACACTACCTGGGCCACTCGGATGGTAGCATCATTGTCAAAGGTCCCTCCTCCAAGTGAGACACTGATGGGGTCGGCTGAGGCCTCACTCTGGAACTCAGTGTCCAAGATGAGGCTGGTGGTTGTAGAGCTCCCGCCGCCACCTATCACAGGAGATGAACTCCTGGAAGGTGGCAAGAGTGAGAAGCTAAGGGGGTGCATAATGAAGACGTCCTCTTGACCCATCCCCCACGAACAATGTGTGTAAGGAACACCCCGGCATCCTCAGTAGAATGCTGTCCGGTGCCCCCGAATTGATTTGGATGAAGGATGCCAAATTTAGAAGCGCCAAATGAGAGCCGATTGGCAATCATCTTCTCCACGAGTTTCCCCATAGTGTTTAACAGGGCAATGGGCCTGTGAGACTTTGGGGTGGAATAGTCCGCCTTACCCGGCTTCGGGATGATAACCAAGGAAGACTGTTTGAAATGCAAAGGCCAATGTCCAATCTGGACACAGGCATCAGCAAGTTTTACAAACCGTTCTGCACATGTGGGGTCTGCAAGAACTGATTTCAGATGGGTCCAGGTAAGCCTATCAGGGCCTGGGGCTGACCTACCCAAGGCTTTCACCAAAGGTTCAGTCATTTCCAAAACACTGAAGGGTACCCATTCCCTGGGATCATGCCCTTGAACCTCATCCAGGACTGTAAGATCTACTTGTTGCCCAGAGGCAGCATTGTAGGCGGAATGAAGCGTGTCCCAAAGGGAGGCTGTGTCATTGCACGGGGCTCTGTTATGCCAGATTGCCTCGAACGTGGGAAGTGATTGGCCCTTGGTCCAGGACATCAAGTCCCAAAGTCTCCGATTCTTTTTGGCAACTTCTTTGATGTGATCATCGAAGAATACCCGTTTAGCAGACCTGATGGTTTGTTTGAAAGCAGACTAGTCAATATCTAACCTGCTCTGATGGTATTGATTGAGGGAGCGTGCGCAATCTTGGTTCCACTAAGAGTTGGCACACTTGTTGGATTCCGGAGGGTAGGAAAAGTCCTCCCACGCCCAGTGGATTGCCTCTGTGAGAATTAACAGAGAGGCTTCAATAGTGCCTGGTGAATCCAGCCCCTCTACTACAAGGGACTGGAACGCTGTATGGATGGCTGTTCCGAACTGAGACTCATCATCTTCAGATCTGAACACGCAGTGTCTTGGGGAGGGCTCATCTGGCTCCAACCCCCTTATAGTGACCACCACAGGGGCGTAGTCCAAAGGGCCACACTGGTCTGGGAGGATGATAGGTTCCACGTCTGCTGCGACTTTGAATCTTGCACCTAGACACTCACCCAGTCTGCCTCTTCAGCGCCAGGTACAGCCTAGGTTGGGTGTTGGCTGATTGTCCAACTTGCCTGGCCGGGCACTGCTTTGGCGCATCAATAAGTTGCTTTCCTGACCCTAGTTCTCATACTCACTCTGGGTGCAACGTGCGTGAAACACTGCTTAGTCTAGTAACTTTGGTGAACAATGGCAGGCTTAGTAATGCTAAGCACTCTAGGTATAGGAGGCGCTCCGTGCCAAGGAGTGCTCTGATGGGCAGAATAGGAGGGGGTTAGCTGACATTGCTTGGCTTAGGTCCGGGTTTGTCAGACAGTGGGCTTTGAGAGCCCAAAGTGCTTGGGTGCAAACAAGCGCTGCCATGCTTACTCCCTGTGGTCTCAAGCTGCTATAAGAAATGCAGTGCTCTACTTTCTTTCTCACTTGGGAGTAGTGGTCGACAAGCTAGCTTTGTTCATTCCAGTATTTACACAGAATGTAATGCATAATACGGGGGCTTTGCCCCCAGACTGGACTGCGTTAGGGCACCGGTATATACATAATTGGAATAAAAAAATAAAAAATAAAAAATAAAAGCTTGCTCTTTTCATGCTCAAGGATGAGGTCTAGCTTGTCAGTCAATTTGTTGATGACAGTGTATTGCGATTGAAGAAGATCAAGGTTTTGGTCCCATGTCGGGAACTGCACTACTGCTGTACTCTTGTTGACAAAGGAGATGAGGGTGCTACAAGAGAGAGGTACTCTCTTGGCAAAGGAGTACATTATCAGAGGCAGACACAGGCTAGAGAGGATGGGAGAGAGGGCAGAGCCTTGGCCCACGCCCATGTCAGCAACTATCTAAGGAGAAGAGTTCTTTCCTCACAGGGAGGAGGTGGTCCGACCAAGTAGCTAGGAGCCAAAGAAGTGGTCCATGTTGGGTGGGAAACCTGCCCAGAGGAGGATCTGCTAGAGCATAGAATGGTTGAGGAAAGGGAAAAACTAGGCAAGGTCAAAAGCAAGGACCAAAGTCTTCTGCCCTTTTGCCCAGCCTCCACGTACAATGTGAGTGAGAAAGACACCAGCATCCTCTATAGAGTCTTGCCGGGTCCTTTCAAACTTGTTAGGGTGGAGGATGCCAAACTTTGCTGTGTAAAACAAGAGCCGATTAGCAATCATCTTCTCCACCAGTTTGCCCATTGTGTTCAACAGTGCAATGGGCTGGAACAACTTTGGGGTGGAATAGTCAGCCTTCTCTGGTTTTGGAATGATAACCGAGGATGACTGTTTGAAGTGGGATGGCCAATGGCTTACCCGGAGGCAGGTGTTGGCAGTAGCCATGAAATTGGTGGCGCTGGTAGGGTCTACCAGCACAGCCTTGAGGTGTCCCCATGTGAGCCTGTCAGGGCCAGGATTAGAGTGAAGAGAGGCTTTCACCAAAGGCTCCTGCATTTCCAGCACACTGAACAGGGTCCATGGGTGGGGAGAGAAGGGTTCCACCTCATCTAGGACTGAGAAGTCCACCTGGTGCCCAGAAGTGGTGTTATAGGTAAAATGGAGAGCCTCCCAGAGCTGGGGGTTGGTAACACAGGGTTGGCCATTGTGACGGATGGCCTTGTGCAAGGGCAGAGACTATGCCTTAGTCCACTTCATAAGGTCCCAAGGGTGCTGGTTCTTATTAGCAAATCTATTGATACGGCCATCGAAGAAAGAACATTTAGCTGCTCTAACAGAGCAGCAGAAGGCAGTGTAGTCCTCATTAGATCTAGACTAACGGTGTTTGTAGAGGGCACACGCACAGTCCTAGGACCACCAAGACTTGGCACATTTGTCAGGTTCTAGAGGAACAGAGAACTCCTCCCAAGCTGAGGAGACTGCTGTGGTCAAAATGAACAGGGCTTAGCAAACCTTTTCTGCACTTCAGTGGCGCAGAGTGTAATGGTTTCCCCTTTCTTGTAAATGCGAAGGAAGGAGGTGTTGATGATCTTAAGGTAAGATCATGCCTGGGGGGCAAATACAGTATCTCAAAAAACTATCCCAGTGTTTGTTAATTTCTCAAAGATCAGATTGTGACGGGTCGCTGACGTAAGCAAGAAATATGAGATAAATATTGGTAATACTATTACCTATTATCTACAAACTGGCCCTTGGTTCGTGTGATTCTGATCAAAACTCATGGAGATATAAATCAAACAAAATAATTGGTCACTGGGATAGTTTTTTTGCCATCTATTTTCTAGGTACTAATAGACTCTGTCTTGCACTGGTTTGCTTTGGTGGTCAATCCACACATCACTCACGCCAGCAAGTCTTTGGACTCTGCCGTCGTGTGGTTTCACATTTGAGACTCAAACTGGGGGTCCAACCTCTCACAGCTTGTGGGCTGATCAATTAATTTTCTTGGCTGGGTCTGGCAAATCATGCCAGCGGAAATGTGGGCAGGCACTGCCCCTCTGTCACTGTTGTCAGACATGGGGCCATTCTACCCACGAGTGCCATTCCCTAGTCTTGTGGCATCCTATCTCTTTGGAGAAACACTCCAAGCAATTCCACTGAGCCCTAGCCTCGTGCTGCCAGGGCTCACGTAACCCCAACAGTGTTCCCACCTTTTTGGAGGTGAAAGAATGCCCTCACAAACATCACTGCAAAAGCTGTGGCAAGGAACACTATGTGGACAGTCCCAAGTGCTGGTACTGGAGGCACCAATTCAAGCCAGAGTGGTTAGCCTGGCACACTGCTGAGAAGAAGGAAACCATTGTGGGCCCTTCCTCTCACACTCAAGCCCTGACCCACCCCAACCCTCCCTCCCACTCTGCCAAGGGGAGGAAGAAGGAAGGTACAGGAATGCCGGTGGATGGAGGAGACATGTAGTTGACTATATTATTATGCATTTATTCACAAAATGTAAATTGTAACAACCAATGGACCACTGTCTTACTCAAAAGTTTGAAAGACAAGTATGACATACTTCTAATCCAAGAACCTCCTTGGAAACTCATCCAATGAACCATTTCTGTGATGGACAAAGAAGGTGCGCCTGTTATTGGTGCCTTGACTAGTCCTGAGTGGCAGATGATTCATTGGCCTCCAAAGACCAAGGAGGATACTCCGCAGGTCATATGCTACATCCATAAACAGTTAGCCAGGTATAGGGTGCAATACCGGACTGACATCACTGATATTAGAGATGTTTTGGTTTTTTTTCATCAGGTGCAGATTCATCTGTCCTGATTGCTAACATTTATTCTGATTGAGACTCATCCGATATCTGGTGGCTCAATTGTTCCAAGGAGGGCCTATCCCTCCACATTATGGCAAGAGATTTCAATTGCCAATCCAATGAGTAGGACCCAAGGTACCCTCATGGTAATGCCATTACTAATACCCTGCTAGCTGCCTCTGACAAGGTGGGACTGAGTTTAGGCCAGCCGGCCTGAATGCTGGCCACACACTATCCTTATGACCCACTGAAATCTGAGACAGTCATTGACCTCATATTCCTGCCTAAAGATAGACCGGCAGATGTGGAACCTATCATCCTCCCAGACCAGTGTGGCCCTTTGGATCACACCCCTGTGGTATTTACTATAAGAGAGTTGGAGCCTGACAAGCCCTCTCCTAGATGCCACATGTTCAGATCTGAGGACAATGAGTTCCAGTTTGGAACTGCTATTCACATCGTGTTCAAGTCTCTTGTGGTGGAGGGGCTGGATTCACCTGGCGCTATTGAGGCCTCTCTGCTTATTCTTACAGAGGCAATTCAGCGGGCTTGGGAGGACTTTTCCTACCCTCCAGAACCAAACAAACAGGCTAAGTCTTGGTGCATCAGCAAAGCGTCATCTTGCTTGAGATGTTCTTGGAATTGCTTGGAAAATTAACTATTCGATTTCTGGATCTTATATGCATATTCAAAACACTTCAGTTTTTTCCCAAGGTCATCAAGAACTCCAAGAACTCCAAGAATAGGCTTATCTTGGAGTTCTTGGAGTTCTTGAAAAAAAAATAAGTTTTTTGGAATTATATAAAACATCCAGAAAACTAATTATACATTTTCCAAGAACTTTCAAGGACATCTCAATCAATATGACGCTTTCCTGATGTGGGACCAGGACTGCGCCAGCTCCCTCAACCATTATTGCCAGAGTAGGTCAGATAATGACTACTCTGCCTTCAAGCGGGCTATAAGGTCCACCAAACAAGTATTCTTTGATAATTGCATCAAAGAAGTTACTGAAAAGAATTGGAGAACTTGGGACTTGATGTCCTGGACCAAGGGCCAATCACTTCCCATGTTCGAGGCTATCTGGCATAATGGAGCCCCATGCAATGATATAGCATCCCTTTGGGAGGCAATTCATTTCACCTACAAGGCTGCCTCAGGTTGGCAAGTTGATCTTACAGTCCTTGATGAGGTTCAAGGACACAACTCTAGGGAATGAGTACCATTCAGTGTTTTGAAAATGACTGAACCTTTGGCAAAAGCCTCATGTCAGGGTCTCAAAGATGAAATCCCCATTGTTTGAAACTTCCAAAAGATATGCAGAAGTTTCAGATCCTCACATGTGACCATTTGACAACATTTGTCATCCTGGTCATAGATTGCTTGATTGGTTTTCAGACCAAATTGACTACTTGTTACTGGATATCCCAAAAGGGCTGGCAGTAGCTAAACACATGTGTGCTGTCCAGGCTGCCTTCAATGACTTAGGGTAGGGGGTGTTTTCTGTCATTTCTGATAGAAGTGTCCTCCTGCTGGGCCTCATTCATCAGGAAAGTGGGCAAGCTCTTGAAAGCTCTTGGATTTTTCTTGAAATCTGCTGGATATTTTTTTATTCAAATTTTGAATACCACATATAATTTGAAACCACTTTTGTTTTTTCAAGAGCTCTTAAGAGTGCCAAGTCAACATATAGACTTGGCACGCTTAGGAGCTCTCCCGCCTAGGCAAGCTGGACAATCAGCCAAGACCCAACCTAGGCTGTAGGTGATAGAGGGGCAGACTGGGTGAGCATCTAGATATAGGATTTGAAGCCGCAGCATATTCATGCTGTGACAAGTGGTGGGAAAAAGTAAATGCCTTCTCCCAGAGTTTAAGATAGTTGTTGACAAGTCCAACTGTAAGTTTCCCCTCCTGCCAAGACTGCCAGATTGAGACTGGGCCCTGCCTTTTGTGGCTTTAGTAGTGACTGAATTATGTGGGTACTCATGGCACCAAAATAGGGCATGATCCCTTGTTTCCAGGAGACCACACCATGGACAATCCTTGGTATTGGATTTGGCAAACTGCTTCCCATATGAGTTGATTGGAGCATGACTGCTCATCACAGCTGCTACCCTGGACATCATTCAAAGGCTTAAGGCCTCTAATATACATGTATTTGCTCCCACCCAATAGATGCAACAGAAAGACATTGCCACCCTTAGGTGCATCATCAAACAAAGGCTGAAGCCATGAGTGGCCAATGTACATGTCATCAATATTGATGATGGAAATCCAATTGTTAGTCATCCAACGCATTGTGTTATCCCTTGCCAATGCAAGGGAGGAAGTGTTGCTCAATGTAGTGACCAAAAGGCCCCTTGCCAAGCAATGGGATGTGAAATGGGTTCCCATTTGGCAGAGCTTGGCATGTAAATTAGCCAAATAGACCAGAGGGGATTGTCCTCCAGCCACGTAAATAGTACCAAGCATACCCACAGGGAGTGCACCTGAAAGGAATGAGGAGTTGGGTTAAAAGCCAAATTAGCAGCTGAAACCAAGTCCATGAATATTTGGATAACTTTGCAGTCATCCTTACTAACCACCACATCAATGCTCAAACAAATGGCCTGCCCTTCCACAAGGGCAGGTGTGCTCTTCTACCTGGAATGGACTCTGCCAAAGAATTGCAGTAGCAACCGCTTGTTTAGACCAGTTGGGAATGAGGCCCAGCAGGGGGATGCTCCCATCAGAAATGACAGAAAACACCCCCTCCCCTGGGTCATTGAAGGTGGCCTGGACAGCACACATGTGTTTAGCCACTGCCAGCCCTTTCAGGACATCTAGTAACAAGTACTCAATTTAGTCTAAAAACCAATCAAGCAATCTATGACCAGGACAACAAATGTCGTTGAACTGCCATATGTGAGGATTTGAAACTTCCACATATCTTTTAGAAGTTTCAAACAACAGGGACTTCATTTTTGAGACCTTAGCCCTAGTGAAGTTGGAAAGTGCATGCTGAGATGCTAACTCTGGGTGAGGCCTAAGCACAACACACAAACACAAAACCCAAGTAGGAAGAACCTCTAGGGATATGCTCAAGCAAAGCATCCAAACACACACACAACAAACACAACAATCTCAACAAATTGTGTTCACTCTGAGTTGCCTTAGGTGAGTTTGGGGGTGGTTAAGTCATAGAAGACTTTCCAATGAACTGTGGTATTCAGAGGGGGGTCCTAAGATTGACTAAAGTCTCTCTGTTGGACAGTAGA
>JABCKM010029950.1:0-11509 GCA_018221805.1 Rugosomyces carneus | reverse complement strand
AGTTTAGCCTGGCACTGCCTCTAAGTATGGTGTAGTATCCATGACAAATGGCGCTATAGCCCTTGATCTGGTCACATTTCCAACAAGAGATTTGATATGTGAGGGCATAGGGTGCCCCTTGACAATAAGCACTCCCCAGTTAGCCGCTTTCCAGATATCTCTTCTTCCAGGTAGTCTCTATGACTTATAACAATACCTAGGCCTTGATAGATCATGTAGATATATCTTTATAGGTGATAGGTTCTTGTTTCTAGAGTACTGGGTGGCAACTCAGTGAGCCACCACAGCTTTGATGTACTTCGGACATGTCTGGACAATCTCCATGATGCCCCTATCCCAAACATAGGTTAATCTGAAGTCTACCCATTATATCAACAATGCTGTGTCGTATCTCCTTGGATTCCCGGGGTACACAGGTCAATGTCTGTGACAGTTGATTAATAGATTCAAAGGTGATCTGTGACTATAAAATGGTTTCCTTCGAAATAGAATAGTATATGGTATAGTCCTTGGGTATTAGATCATAGTTATAAGTTGCTTGGTCTTATCCAAACGCCTAGGCCCCCTCTGAAGGTGCTAAGTATCCCTTGATTAAGTAGGATAACTTCAACTAATGATTCCCTTGATTGGCAGACTCAGGACGGTAATCTCCAACCCTTTAGATTAATGGGATGTATCATAATGTCATGGAAATCAAAGAATTCCTGGTGTACAGGGACCATTCTTATCACTGGACCCCTTCTTTGGCTTGGAGCCCTTTCCGTTGTCTCTGCCAGCATAGTATGCTGCGTCCGAGTTGTCCTTTTGGGGCTTAATGCGGTTCCTAACGACTTGCATGTCATATTTGTCAGTGACTAATGAGATCATGGTGGACGAGTTTGGTTCCGTTTTCTGGAGTTTAGAGGTGGCCATAATGGAGGCCATGGTAGTGTCATAAGCGGCGGGTAGTGATGCAATGATGATTGAGACATATTCTTGTTCTGGTAAGTTGGTTCCTAAAGCAGCTAGTTTTTCATAATACTCAGCTAACTTGTTGAAATGCTCCCTAACATTGTTGTGGTCCCCACACATCACCCCACCCATCCTCCTCCTGAGCGCATTCACAAGCATGAACAAACGCTCCTCAAACATTTCCGCAACCGCCTTCCACACCTCCCTCGCTGTTGCCTTTGCTTGAACTCAGTTAAATACCAAATTGGGCAGTGTGCTGGCAATCACCTGCTTGGCAATTGCCTCATTCATCACCCACTTGTCTGATACCTCACTCAGTGAGCCCAATGACACCCCCAACCCCCCCACCCACCCACCCCCCAATGCTGCCCCCCCTCCCTTGATGTGACCCAGGATTCCACAAGCCGCCAAGGCCCACCAAAGTTGTTCCCAATATGTCACCCAGTTGCTCCCATCTTTGAGCAGCTTGGGTACCTTCATAATCTCATCCTTTGAAGTCATGGCACATGTTGTAAGTGGAGATTTTTGAGAGTGATAAAGAGTAAAGTTTCAAGTCTAGATTTAGTTGAGCAAGGCGGGGCCCATAACCTAGTGAAAATGTAGAATGCAATGTATTCCAAGTGTAGAATGCAATGTATTCCAAGTGTAGAATACATGAGTTTATATACAACTAGAGAATGGCCAAAGGGCCAGAAGTCCACAGTTAATAAGTGTCTGAGATACAAAGAAAAAGGTCCATAGACAAAGAGCAAGAGTCCAAGTCAAAGAGCGAGGGCCTTGATGGCCAATTGAATACTGCCGTGGCCTTTAATTCCAACATTGTACATATTTCTAAATGCAGTTATAGTAATTTGGTAACTGTCAAAAGTCATTTCTTTATAGACAGAGTTGTGAGTCCAAAGTACATGGGGCATTTGATTGCCTTGTGAAAGTGCTTTGGAAATGTAGTGTGTCATCTCTATGATCTAGGCAAGCAAGTGGTACCAATCTTCCCAGACTCTATTGTGGACTTCATAGGCAATTCTAATAGTGAGGCTAATAGTGTGATAAAATCAACTTGAATAAATGATCTATAGACACTCTCTACATTTATCCCAGGTTGCATCATTTTGGCACTACTCTATAACATCCTTACTACCAAACTTAAGGTCCTTCAATCTGATCAGTTAGATTTTGATATGAGGTACCAGTTTATCAAGTAAGAGGATGTTCTGAAGTCTATAAGAAGTTGAAACACTTAGGGAAAGGAGAACTGCAATATGTTAAAGCACTAACCAAGCAAAAGAATTGATTGAAAAGCTAAAAATCTGTATAAATAACAACAACAAACTATGTATACCCCAATGCATAACAGACAGGACAGACACATGGATACAAATACTTAAATGCATTGATAGTATCTATTTGTTTTTCACTTTAGGCCCTACTACTGTCAATGCACACTGCATATATGTAATGGCCTCCTATCAAAATCTCAACATTTATTGTCTCAGTTCAATAACTACCTATCTGATCTCCTTAGTTTTTGATGGCTCAAACACAATGTATATCTCAATACTTATGAATATCAATTTAGATACTAGTGATTGGAAATATTATCCTGAGGCTAGTGTGGATACTCTTCTACTGCTGCAGTATTGCTGTAGTCTAGTCTGCCAAGTACATTTGTCAAGCTACTAAGCATTCTCTTACAGAGCTTAGTTTGCTTATCCAAGTGTCCTATGTTCATCCTAGCTATCTTTTATACTATTGGTTCTCTAGATATAAGATGTCAAGACTTTACTAAGGCTATGTAAGGTAATATACTAAAGCTGTGTGTATCATATATAAAAACTTATTAAATATTCTGTAATCCTACAGTATTGTATTATAGATGAGTAAGAGCTTAGTAAGAACTTAGTAAGGATATATTTGTAGCACTGTATTATAGGCTAGCAGTGAGTGATAATAATTTAGTAGGTTGTTATATCTATAATTTGTCTCAATGGCTGCAAGCAACAAGAAACTTGGATGCCTTTCATAGTGGTTGATATGTGAGATGGGATGTTGATTCTCACTGCCTCCCATACTGTAGATACTCAGTAGTCTATAATAGTATTATGACAAGACAGTAAGGACATTCAAAGAAGAGGTATTATTATAGACTAGAGTGAAATGGAGCAGAGAAACAGAGAGCAAGAGGCAGATCTGCGATGGGATCTAATAGTAGTGAAGCTATGCTCAAACAAGAAACAAAGAGGCAAGAGGCAAGAGACTTGGCTTTAGCTTACATGCTGCATCTATTTGCATCTAATCACTTCTGACAACTCTCTTCACACTAATCATACTTGTTGTAACAATTATTAATCCTGAAGAACTCTATTTCAATATTCTTTTTATTCTCACCACTGCTAATAACAAAATTGGAACCAATCCTAGATTCACTTGGGATAATACCACCCCCTCACATTTCAATAAAACCCACTCTGTTACCCAGTATCAATTGTCTCTACTAATCACTTCTATGTTACAGCCACAAACTTGTCCTTGCCAGACATCCTGTTCAGAACAAGAACCTTAGAGCTTATTTACCACAACTACACTAGCATGAATCCCTGTACTCTTGTTAAGGGATTTGTTGAAATTTGCACCACAGACTTTTTGAAATTTGCACTACATGCAAATGCAATAAGAGCTATCAACTCTACTCTGACAGTATGCTGTGAACAACTTCCTATTCCATCTCCCATCATATATAACCTTTTTTTGTCATTACCACACCCTCTAAACTCTCCTTTATCTGGCTCTCCATCACTTTGAAGGAGATTGCCAGGCAACTCTTGAACAGGTCTACATATGGTCAACACAACAAAGGAGTATGTCATAATTCTACTAATTCAAACTGGGCTTAGTGCTCATGTTTCTTTAGAGAGATAAACAATACCCTATTCACCATTCCATTACAGAAGCAGACACTGAATCAGTATAGAGAGAGGGCAACATGCTTTATTGCATTTGTGTTATGTGCCGTAGCAAATCCCCCAGATCTCAAGCTCCAATTCAGTATGCCAATCATTGACTAATGCACCCATATATGTCGGCACCTTAAACCAGATATCTGCCTGGGTTCTGAGCTAATAAAGGCTATTCATCAGTTGCTGATGATTGTTCTCACTCCCATCATCAAGAAAGATACTGTTGGGCCTGTGTAACATTTTATTATTTTTGATAATGTTTAATATAATGGTCAAATATAAAGCCTGAACAATATCAACAACACCCTCACTGAACTCAAGTGGATGTTTTGTGCAGCATGCTTTTAGGAAATAGTGCAATAGCAAAAAAAAAAAGCAAGTGCTTTTTACTATAGGATGCATGAAGCCTTTTAACCTCATGGGCTCAGTTGCTAAGGGGGAAATACTGTTATGGTCATGTCTTGCCACCACCATACCACCTCCCACTTTGCCTATCATAGGCCAGAACTCAGCCTAGCAAGCCACCTCAACCTTCCCCAACAATCTAATATTTTTGTCAATTTAAGTTAGTCCAACCTTCTAAACATAGCCAGGATCAGCTTATAACATACACACTACATTGAATGCCAGTGCTTTCCTGCAGTGGAAACATAGATATATGTATATATTTGTATGGTTCAGAGATATTTTACCAAATTCAGAAGAGTAACCATTGCTTTCAGTACCTCCTTAGAGCCAACTAGAGCTATGTAGGAAAATGAAGTGGTTGCATAGCATTTCATTCTGGAAGAAGGTGTATCAGGCAATGCAATCCTCAAAATAGAAACACTTACATCATTAGCTGAAGCTTCTTTATTCCAAAGAGTGGAACTTGCTTTATTGGTAGCATAAATAATCTCTTTAAGCTTTGTATAGGATTCATCAGTTCCTAAGAATATAGTTTGTGAACCATGAGTGGCCTTTTAATTCTCATAGCTGCTAATGTTGCTTCTTTATAGTTGTCACTACCAGATGGTTTAAGGGTTCAAATGCCTGGCTAAAGTTCAGTAAATGGGCTATAGAGAACACAGGTCCAGCATGGACCAATAAAGAGCAGAAAAGTTATGTTATTAGAGAACATCATCCCGCTTTTGATTGCTGCTTTTGCCTGATCCTCTTGGAAATATACTGAGTTGAATCCAATTATCACATCTACAAGGTTCTGGAATTTTCTGGGGTCTGTCAAGGTACTTATGAGTAGAACGCTCTGCTTTACTTTGACTTCCACACAAATCTTGAAACATGGGTGCCCTAGCAAGAAGTTCCCAAGTGCAAAGTTGGCTACTTTCATATAGGTATCTTTACATTTTGTAGGCTTCCAAGGCAGGAAGATTTGGAGAAATATTGAAAAGCTACTAGCAGGAGTTTTATGCACCAACACATACTCAAAAACAAGGAGGTATACAATGGCTTCCACAAGGTTTTCACTACTCATTGAAGAAACAAGCATGTGCTTTAAATACAGGTCTGCTGACAGAAGTGCCATTATTGAGGCAAGCAACTAAATAGTGTGTGTGTGTCAGTTCTTTATCAATAATTAAGCAGCAAGCCTTATATTGGTGAAGCTTGCTATTATAGCATCATTAGTTTCAAGTAAGTGTGCATTTTCATCACCTGATATTACCATGAGTAAGCACCAAAATAGGTTAAAGGAGGAAATTGTTGAAGTTTCTCAATTTGTTATGTATTTAATATAACAATTAGAAGGAGAATATACTACTAACAGAAGAGAAAAGGATCTGATTGAGTATGATGATGGTAATGCTGACTGGATAGATGTTGAAGAATCAGGATAGAATAGTTTACTTGTTGATGATAAATCTGATAGTGAGAGTAATGCCTCTGCAGTAGAATAAATTCAAGTTCTCAGTATTGAGAATGAGGTAAATATTTTGTATATGCCATATAAATCTTTAACTCATGACAGTTTTGCTTCTACATGTAGATGAGGTTTGTTTATTCTATTTTATATATATGCTTTGTATCCTCTGAGAACTCAGATATATGCCACATAGTGATGTGACAACCCACTTACACAATTATTCAATGGTACACTGACATCAAAGCCCAGGGCTTGGGCCTCTGTTTTGATAAACCATATTGAGCACTAGTCCATGTATTATTTAGTCACAAATTGTGTCTGATTATATAGAGTGCATTCTTCAATGGCTCACAGAGGAGCATAGCTGTATTCTACAATACCTACAATTATCTATTTCAGAAAATCTTATTGCAAATATTTTGAAATCTCCCCTTTATTTAGTACTCCCTTGATATTTTTGCATAGCTGAGCAAATTAAGAGAGTTTTGAGCCTCTTCTAGAAGTCATAGTAAACAAGACAAAATGGAATATTCCAAATGGCTATACTAGAGACAAATGTTAAATTTTGACTTGAGGTCATGTGATCATGTGATTTTTATGCATGTTTGTTGATCAACAAAGCTTACATGATTGTTTATCTTTTTCTCTTCTTCCTCCATGTCTGTTGTCCTCCTCAAGCCCTTTAGCTATCTTCTACCTGATTATGGATTGACTATTACATATAAGCCACCTATTTAGCATTTTATACATGCCACTGAGGCATCATAGGAGAGTTGGCTATTCCAAGGTGGGTCTGAGTGAAGGTTTGAGCTTTCTATGATGTGTTGGCACTTTTCAGACGTGTTTCCTGTTTCTATTAGCTCACTATCTCTATATAATACCATCTTATCACATCCTATCCTATCATATTCTATCCTATCTTATCTTATCATATCCTATCTCATTATATCATATCCTAAATTTTTATCTATATTCTATTCTATTCTATCTTATCTTATGCTTTTCAATTCTATCATGTATCCTAAATATATATCTATATATCTTAACAAATAACAAATAATATCCAATCCATTATGTGTAAGCTGGAAGTATTCTATCTTATCCTATACATAGAGAATCTTTTGTCTAATAGGATTAATCCTTGGACTCTGGTGACAACTATAAAGAAGCAACATTAGCAGCTATTAGACTTAAAAGGCTACTTATGATTCACAAACAGTATTTTTTAAGAACTAATGAGTCTTATATAAAGCTTGAATAGATCATTTCTGCCACCAATGAAGCATGTTCCACTCTTTGGAATGAAGCCTTTTCATTCCAATGTAGGTGCTTCCATTTTGAGAATTGCATTGCCTTTTTCCGGAATGAAATGCTATGCAGCTGCCCCATTTCTCTACATAGCTGTAGTTGGCTCTAAGAAGGTACTGACAGCAATGATTGATCTCCTAGATTTGGTAAAATATCTCTGAACTATATAAATATATACATATATCTACTCCTCTACTACAGCAAAGCACTGGTATTCAATATAGTGTGTATGTCATGACTTGGTTGACTTGCATAACAGATGGACCAATAAGCTCACTAACAGACTTGTTTACACTCACATTTGAAGCTGGAAGCTCCTTTACTCCAGTACCTGGGTCTAGTTTTACTGGCAATAGTAGCAACAATATTATGCTTAATAGCCTCATTGACCAGTTCAAGAAGGCTGTCCGTGGCAACTTGCAACTAGAACTTGCTGATAGAATTGCCAGACAAAGAATTTGCCAAACTTTTGGCTGAAATTGCTAACCATGGAGAAATCAAGATTGCCAAGATTTAGAAGGCTAGCATTAGCCTTCTTTCTTTTCCTGACATTAAATGGGCCAACATGGCTGAAGAATTCACCCTCTACAAAATGTTTGAGGCTAATCAGTTCAGGAATATTGCTACTCCTATTTATAAGCTGCCACTATCCATTCATAAAGCTATCTATGAGCTGGGTTGGCATACAGAGGAAGTCTATAGGAGGCAGCATGCCTCAAGGAATAGACTAGGAGAATTGAAACTCCTGGATCTGGTATACCAATTATAACAACTACTCATACTTCTCATATAAGTATTTATGCAGTACCTTGTCTATATCATAGGGCTTTTTCAAGGTTGCATGATTAATACACTTGAGTTTCATACATGCAAGACCGAGTATGCCACTGGAGGTATTGAACATGTGGTTTGTACCATTCCACACTAAATCTACCAGCTTCAAGATGATTCTCCATAGATTGCTTTGACTGCCAGTAATGGAGTCCTTTTTGTCATTGTTGAGTCCCAGGACAATATGTTTAAAACAGACAATGTAGCTCAGCTATTTGACATTTTTGATGTGGTTGTGCAGTTTCTGAACCTTGTAACCAACACTAAGCCTGTGTCTAAACTCAGTAGAAGCTCAGAAGAGATCACCTTTTACAACTCCCACTATTATGAAATTCTTACCAACCTAAACTTCTTTAATTTCTACTCATACAATTCAGTTACTAAGAAGTTTGGTATCCCATTTAATGCTGAGTCAGCATGACAAGAGATCAGGCATTGGCTGACATAGTCCCGAGTAAGACAAGTCACCTTTAAACATTTCTACAAAAGCCACAATCAATCACATAAATTCCAAGTTGCCAATCAGATATTTAGTGTGATTTTAATGACATACATTAGTGAATTGGAAGCAATTCTGTCTCATCATGACATTGACAGACACAGACAAGAAAAAACCTATCTGGAACCAGCAATAGAACTTGCTTATGAGTGCCAAAATGAGCTTAGAAAACCTATTCAGACAGTTGGGGACATGGAAAAAAACTCAGCCATTGCACTAAAGTTGTTGGCTATGAGGTAGGCCCTGATTTGTATCTGCTAACTCTGATTCTGGTTAACCTGCTTATGGACCTGAGCTCTCCTCAATCAATATAGTGAATATAAAGCTAGCTCAACACAATATCTATTGGTACTATAGATATGTAAATCTAGTTACTATATATAACAAGGACCTTAAGCTTGGTAGTAAGGATGTTATAATTATAGTGTAGTGCTAAAATGATACAACCTAGGATAAATGTAGAGAGTATCTATGGATCATTTATTCAAGTTAATTTTAGCACACTCATAGCCTCACTACTAGGATTGCCCATGAAGTCCACAATAGGGTCTGAGAAGATTGGTAAAACTTGTTGGTCCAGATCATAGAGATGACATACTACATGTCCAAAGCACTTTCACATGGCAATCAAATGCCCCATGTACTTTGGACTCACAACTCTGTCTGTTTTCTAACTATTGTACCTTTTTTGTTGAACAAATGGTAAAAACCAGTAGGCCATTTCACTCCCACCACCTCTTGTTAGAATTTTACAGTATCATTTAGATCTCCAACACCATTAGGTCTTAGTTCTTAGAGTGCAAAGACTGTATTGGGCTTCTATTTGCTCTGAGAACAAATATATGTGATGATATTACCTATTGTCTAAAACCTGGTTTTAGAGTTGTGTAATTCTGATCAGAACTTAGTGAGTAATAGATCAAACAAAATAATCAGGCATTAGGACAATTTTGTTACCATTATTTTTCTAACACTTCTTTTGCTATTTCTTCAATTTTATTGATAAGCTTATTTTGTTTCTAATGCATCCCAGCCAAGCAATTTCAATTGCTGGCTGTGGCTGTGGTTGGGCCACATCCATTTCTCCCATAAGTGGTCCCACACCAACTATTCTCATCCAGTGCTGTAGCAATATTACTGTTAGTGTTGAGGCTAGTGTCCACACCAGTCCCCTCAGTGTTGAAATAGATTGTCCCACTGGTATCTCTTGTGCAATGTGTTCTATTGCTTTTGAGGCACTGGTTTCTGATAAAGGTTGAGTTATGTTACTATAGGACAATCCAAGTGGTTCACTCAATGACTGCCTAGGAGCCAGAACAGCCCTCTAGTTAGACACTGTCAGCAACACCTTTGGAATGAACCTAGGTACTACTGAGAAAGGTAATGAAATGTTTATGAAAGAGAATGACTGTTGAGCAGTCAATACTCAAGAGCCTTGAGAACAATGAGAGAATGAGAGTGTCAAAGTGGATCTTTCCAATGGTGAAGTAAGGACCAGTTCAAGACTGGAGTTCTATGTTTAGTTTCTATACTATATATACTACAGTCCTCATGGTAATAGTGTGTATGTATATGTGTCTGCAGTGCCATATAGGCATGGGATGTGTGAGGTATGGAATGTTCTGGTAACCATGTGTTATGGGTGTGTGTGATATATGTGATGTATTGTGAAGTGTAAAAATGTGAAAATTCATAACATTACTCACTCCTTAAGGTCATGTCTTCATGACAGGTCTTTTTCAAGTCTCCTTACCTCCATATCAAACATATACTGTTTGTAATTGTATATTCTTGTTTGATCTTCTCCTCTGCATTTTTCTGGTTGATGATTGGGAGCAGCTTTGTTGCAGTTCAGACATATGTACTATGGGCAATTTAGTATATGGTTGTCTTCTGCATTTCTGCCCGCCACCTATTCCGGCTTCACCGCCACCTGAAAAGGAAGTCACTATGACTCTATCCTTTAGTTCGACTCCACCGTTGATTATGCTAATCAATAGATCTACTTTCCTCCATGCGACTTGGCAACCAGAATCTGTCTCCTTTATGATGCAAATCACTCTGAGTTCATCCATCCGTTCCTCCACTATTACTCCAGACCCTCCTAAACCTCCTAAACCTCCAGACCTCAAAGGCATACCTGAAGAATATCACGAGTTCACTGACATTTTTAGAAAAAGCAAGGCTCAAATCCTTGCTCCGCATCGGCAGTACGACCTCAAGATCAAACTCAAAGAGGGAGCTAAGCCCCCTCTCAGTCCAATGTACTCCCTTTTGCAGACTGAGCAATCTGCTCTCTGCAAATTCATTCAGAAAAACCTCAGCACAGGCTTCATTCATTCCGCTTTGTCTCCGCATGGAGCTCTGGTTCTTTTTGTCAAGAAGAAGGACGGTTTCCTCTGACTCTGCGCCAACTACCACAGACTCAACAAATCACTTGCAAAGATCATTGTGTTAAAACAGTTATATAATAAGCGCACAGTTCAATATACTGAGATCACAAAGGTTTGATAATAATACTTTGTGTTGATTCAACTCTAACCAAATATCAGTTTGGATTACTAGTATATCCCTCCCCAATATAATAGGAAACCTGACCTCTCAAGTCATTCTATGTACAAATATGCTAGAGGCGTGAAAACTACTGTCCACTAATTTGTGTTTTGAGAGATATCACTAACACAATATTGGAACCTATCTACTTTGAGTCTTATTACGTTTATATGATGTAAACTAAGTGTGTCCAAGTGTTTGAGCTATCTACAAGTGATATAGGTCATATGTGCAACACCAGTAATGGTGACTAAAGTGTTTGATCACTGCACTCTAACATGTTATCCACTTCCACTCATTTTCAACCTCTTAGATACTGCATGCCACACCAAGTTCTACTCTAAGATTGACCTCCACCACGCCTACCATCTGGTCCGCATCTCCAAAGGAGACAAATGGAAGACGGCATTCCGCACTTGCTACGGTTCATACAAATGGCTTGTTATGCTGTTTGGACTCTCCAATGCTCTGGCTGCTTTCCAACGCTTCATAAATGACATATTCAAAGACCTACTGGACATGTGCGTCATCATTTATCTGGACAACATCCTC